>JASKGM010004166.1:2047-12067 GCA_034509205.1 Ceratonia siliqua
CTAAAAGACAAAAGAAATCTTCTAATAATTCTAAATGCATAGCAAAATGACAAACTAACATAATTGAGGCCATTTCTATTGTGGGCCCATGCCCTAAACTTTTACAACCGCAGTCCACCATTCTTCCCATGGACGTGGGATCTAGTCTCCTTGTTTCTTACACGCATCGCTTATCTTGCTCGATATTGGGCTCAGTATGCTTGGGTCCATGCTTTAACTGTGCGCCATTATACACTAGATTGTACCTGGTCCTCTATATATTTGGTTGACCAAGACTGTCAAGTCAAAAAGCTAAGCTCATTTCTTCACAAACCAATTTAGAAAGAAATTGTATTCTCTCACACTCTATTGGATTAAGAAACTAATTTTTTAATTATTATATTTAAATACAACATAACTTATTCCTAAAAAAACTTAAAGACAAAAGAAATCTTCTAATAATTCTAAATGCATAGCAAAATGACAAACTAACATAATTGAGGCCATTTCTGTTGTGGGCCCATGCCCTAAACTTTTACAACCGCAGTCCACCATTCTTCCCATGGACGTGGGATCTAGTCTCCTCGTTTCTCATCGCTTATCTTGCTCGGTATTGGGCTCAGTATGCTCGGGTCCACGCTTTAACTGTGCGCCATTATACACTAGATCGCACATGGTCCTCCATATATTTGGTCGACCGAAACTGCCAAGTCGAAAAGCTAAGCTCGTTTCTTCGCAAGCCAATTTGGAAAGAAATATTATTCTCTCACTCTAATGGACAAGGACGAAGGTGAGCCTCATAATTAAAATCCTCTGTTTGGTTGTTAGGAAAATCTCGGAAAAGAGTAGAACAACTGAGTGATTTCGATCTGATTTTTGTATTGTCTTTGAGCGATTTTTCTGCAACCAAACAGGATGATGAGGAGATAAGACGTTTTTTTTTTCTTTTAGTTGATGTTTGTGAATTTATGTAAGGTTTGTTTCTCGTTGTTTGATTTGCAGTATTTGAGTTTCTCGGATGCGTTCCTCTACTACAGAGGCTTCCTAGCTCGTCTCTGAGGAAGATATCTCAGCTTGTGGTTGTCAAAGACTATGGTAAATTTTGGATTTGAAAATTCGACCTCATTTCTGTCTGAATTGGGCTTCATGCAATGATGTAGAAACAATTCGTTACTAAGCTAGCTAGTGGAGTACTACAAACAATTCAAGTATTAATAATTCCAACAATCTAGTTGAATTGGTGCATTTTAACTGCATCTTGGAAGAAATCTTTCGTTTAGATAAAAATTGACAAAAATCATTCACGTAGTAATGTTTTGTTCTGGTTTGTTTTATTTTTGTGTAGAGCCGAGAGAGTTTGTTGTCCGTGAGGGTGAATCAGGGGATGGAATTTACTTCGTATGGGAAGGAGAGGTATACCTATTTTTATGTCAACTTTCAAAATTTGACAGTTTTGTGCTCTAACTTCCAATTTCCTGGATTACATTACAGGCTGAGGTTGTTGGATCTGTTAGTGCCAATGATGAGAATCGTCCAGAGTTCCAATTGAAAAGATATGACTATTTTGGTTATGGTAGCAACCTTCATTCTTACTGCTCTAGAAAGGATTCTAGGACATGATTTCTTAAATTTGTCAGGAAAGGAATTGTGAAAGTTTCTGGTCACCGTGCTTTTTCTAATGTTTTCCATATTCTTTACTTTTTGTTTTCTTTTATCACAAATCAAAATCACCCCCTTAATTGGATAGTGAATCGCGTATTGTACCGATGGTCTTGTTCAGAACTCTTGAGCATAAGCTTCTGTTTCTATTTGGAGTTTTCTTGTTTCATCAAAGACATTAGAGATATTTCCTCAACTTGCTTTATTAATCAATACCACAGAAGAATAACGTGAACTTGCAAATTGCAGGTTTTTCCAAAGCAGTTCACCATGCAGATGTCATTGCTTTGTCTAAGGTGCCATAATAGTTTTGTGTGCTACTGCTTTCCAACGTCAACACCTCAGGATAAGTGCACAAGCACCTGAGGTACATCTTAATATGAGGTGAATGTTTACTCCTGTGGTGACTTTCTGTTGTTTCCTGTGGCAGCTAACATGTTTAGTATTGCCCCATGAGCACTCAGCACTGCTGCAGCCGAAATCTATCTGGAGTGCTGAAAAGTCTTTTGAGACATGCTCGCCTGTGGAGCAAATATTGCATTTGGAGCCCATAGAGGTGCTTCTAGTATATGTCATTATGAGTTCTTGATTTCTTCTTGTCTACGGGTTTATGTAATGAAGCTTTTGCCATCTGATTATTTGTGTTATCAAATAACATTGCATGTTTCTACCTAAGATGCCATGCCTATTATATTTATAATAATTATATGACACCTCTATTCACTTTTGTTGTAGGTCCTGACACAACTTTCACAAATGACTTGCAGAAAATCTTTATATATGACGCAAGAAAGAAATTGAATATAATATTAGTTCTTTTTAACTTGTCACTAAGAGGGAGGGAGAGAGAGAAAGTCCCCCCCCCCCCCTCAAAACCTCAAAGATGAAGATGATACAGTTCTTTCTTGAATAAATAGCTTTTCATATTAGGGATAGATATATGCTACAAGGAAAAAAAAAGAAAAAGAAAACTAGTCTTGAGTGGGTTGTCCTGGACCTGGTGAGGTCAAGACTCAAGAACTCAATTCATGGAAGCTCTGCTACAACAACGTTGGTTTTGGTGGAAGATTATTTTCTTTTTTGTGTAGATTTCATACAGAATTAACACTAAAATTAGTGACTTTATTCTTATAGATGTATATATATTGATATTTTGAGTTGTGTATCATTGATACTAACTTACTCTATACCCGGAAATTCAGCCTAATCTCTTTATATTGCTTCTCTTTTGAAGGTAGATCTTTTCCAAGGAATCACCCCACCAGATGCTCCCAAATTTGGGAAAGTGTTTGGGGGACAGATAGTTGCACAGGTTTGATAAAACTGCTTTATCTTCTTCGTTTTACAGGATGCTACTCTTGTCAGCAGAGCTTCTAGACATAGAACATTTACAACATAATATATAATGTGCAGGCACTGGCTGCAGCATCGAAATCTGTTGACTTTCTTAAGGCTGTTCATAGTTTGCATGCCTATTTTCTTCTTGTGGGGGATTTTAACAGTAAGTTTATTTGAATCAATTTGACTTTGATGACAGTGCTCTGGTTGTAATTCCTTTTTCTGTTTCTTTATTCTCCATTTCTCTAAATGATATGTGTATTCTATTATGCCTGCATCCACTACGAAACTTGAAACATACATTTTCTTTTCTCGTTCCACTCATTAACTTGTTTTGTATATGTGCATTTTCTTCATTTTTATGTATGATTTGCAGTTGGAAGTGGTCTGAATTCGTTTTCTCCCTAGTTTGTGATTAATGAATTATCCTCTTCTTTCTTAATTAATCCTAGTCCTGATTTCTCATGACCAGCTTCACTGTACCGATGTGCATATTTTTTTTTGGTAGGATATCTTCAACTGTTGTTTGTTTGTTTGAATTGTTAGCACTGAGAATAAGCAGCCCAATACAAATATGTAGATAATCTAAAACAGCCTATTTTTGTGTGAAGCTGTGAATTAATAAAGGTACTTGATAATTTGACTGTGACCATTTTCCACCTTGGTTTTAAGTTGACTTTTCTATAGACTCTTCTTGAGAATTAGATCCTAGAGTTTCTGTCTTTTAAGATAACAATTCATTTTTTAGTAAACCATGTAACATATGCATTATGATCTTATAGAATTTCATGGGTGCATTCCATTATTTTGTACATATACTATGTTATATGTACTATTTATACATCTGTTTGGTTTAGTTAACAAAAGCAAAAATTTATACCTAGTGTAAATTTTCCTGTTGTAGTGCCAATTATATATCGAGTTCTTCGTCTCCGTGATGGTAAGAGCTTTGCTACACGGAGAGTGGATGCAATTCAAAAGGGAAACGTCATATTCACTTTACTGGCTTCATTTCAAGTAATCCACTTTCCTCTTGATTTGGATTAAGATAAGCTCTGTCATTTTTTAGTTTGTTGTAATTGTAATTCATGATCTCTGTACTTTTTTTTGTTTGTTTATTTAGCTGTGAAGCTCTGTATCTTTTGTACTTTCTCTTTTCATTAATACCATTTGTATGTAGGCTGTTGTCACTGTTACAGATCTCTGTTATTTTTACTACTATGGTCATACTCTCTAGTCCAAGGAATCTGCTCTAACTTGCTCTAGACCAAGAAATCTGCTATAACTCAGAGCACATATAATATTCTTATTGCTTTAATTCTACAGAAAGAAGAAATAGGGTTTTACCACCAGGAAGTGGATATGCCATCTGTCCCTGCTCCAGATACGGCAAGTAACACATATTCATTAAGACTTATCAACTTGCTCTTAAGGATTTTAAACTATATAGTCTGTTATCTGTTATAGCTTCTGTCAATGGAAGAGCTCCGGGAGAGACGTCTTACTGACCCTCGTCTTCCAAGGTAAGATTTGTTGTTTTTCAGTTATATTTTCTTGATGCAATATATTTATTATGTCGTCATGTAGTACAGGTATATTAGATACTACTTCCTGTTTAATTTATATATATGTATATTTATTTGATTTTATTTATCTCTGCTTGTATGTTGTTGTGGAAACTTTTTTTTTTTCAAGAGTGCTTAACCACTATGGTGTTCCCTTGGGGATGAAACAAAAAGAACTGTTGACCTAGGGAGAGTTAATCCCTAGAAGTTAGAAATTCCTGTCTAAGGTATTTCGTCAGTACTCTTATGTGTAAACTTGTTAACCACCCAAGGATAGTACTTGAGTTTTAAGTGTGATAACTGATTACTCAAAGAACAATACATGATAGCGAAGTTGAAGATTTGTACTTGCTGATTCAAATTCAATCATAAAAAGTATTTTTAGTACCTAGATTGTTTTCTCCTTAGTATATGATATCACTTGATTTCTAAAACACCACTTGACCTCCCAATATGCATATATCACAAACATCCATAAACATCAATTTTAGACCCGATATATTCTTAATTAAACTAGCTTATTCACCTTTCAGATTGAATAGGCTAATCTTCTAATGGATTAGGCTATGGCTGTTGCATCAATTTTACTGATTTTCTGTAATTCATTTATAAATTATGATACTGGAATGACAATATTTCCACCTTTTTACTTTTCATTTTTCATGACTGTCAACGTTAAATGCTTGATTGAGTATAGCAGAACTGCAGAATGATTCAAAATTACGATAATTTTTGTTTTCAATCTATGCCTCATCATCCCAGTAAACTTTCTACAGTGACATATGGTCAAATCTCTGAGATATTGTGAAGGCGATTCTTGAAATTTACGAGTTGCTGTCCCTAAAATTAGGTTTTGTTATTCTCCTGGCTTGTAGATCCATAAAATTTTTAAAAGCCAGCAGGTGCTTTCAAGGTTAATGAAAATTCAACTGTAAGAAATTTCATTATCGTGTTTATTGAAAATGTTCAAGGAAAAAAATCTGGCTTTTAATGTGACTATGTGATTGCAAGATCCTTTTTATATATGAAATTTTCTCAAGGATGTTAATTGGACTGGTATATATACTGGATCCAAGAATTTCTTGCCCCAATATCATTAACAATTATGCACATTTGAAGACCAGAGTTATCTCTATTCTCAAAAGAATTTTCTGTTCTTAAAGATAGTGTGAAGACCCGCTACCAAAATAATGCTTTATATTTTCATTTAATAAAACTGTAGAAAACTTATTTCCAAATATTACCTCTGGAAATTTTATAAAGTATTGGTTTGAAGATTCTGGGAAAGTAAACTTAAAAAAAAGAATATCAAAATGCTGTTGCTGTACGCCATTGCTAGTTCTATAAAAATGGAAACTGCTTAAATCTTCTTGCCAAATATATTTCCATCAAATTGGTATATGACTAGTACGTTGAAAAGAACAAGAAAACACGCATATGAGTTTCAGGGTTCTGTAACAGTCTTTAGAAACCAAAGAGTCATGACTGTTGAAGTGACTCACTGTGACATAGTTTATAGTCCACAAAATGATCTTAAAGTACCGTCTTAGACATAAGAATACTCTCAGGATGTTACCTGAACCCCTTGAACACTTATGCACTATACATGTAGAGTGTCAGGGCCTTTTCTTCTTGTTCTTGACGGTCTGAACTCAGTTGATTATTGCATATGAAAATTTTCTGTACCATAATGACAAAATTTGTTGTTTCAGATCTTACCGGAACAAGGTGGCTACCACTGAATTCATTCCTTGGCCCGTAGAGATACGGTTTTGTGAACCTAACAATTCAACAAATCAGACCAAATCTCCTCCTAGGTTATCCTGATTCTTTCTATGCAATCTTTATCTCGCATATATGGTCTTTTGATGTAAATAAGGGATCTTATGCTTCTTTTCATGTCAGAAAGTATCTGAGCTTCGTTTAAATTTTGTATGCAGATTGCGATACTGGTTTAGAGCAAAAGGAAAACTTTCAGATGATCAGGCTCTGCATAGGTATACTATTTTGCTTATTGTTAGATATGTCTGGCTCTCTGAGTAGTTTAGCAGAATCAGTAATTTAAAAATGCATGTCCTTAAAGGGTTTTCGCTGATGCACCAAAGTTTTCACTTGTCAAGGTTTCAACATAAGCATTTCCCCTATTTACATCCCATAATAATCTAGTTGAACTACAACTGTCTGAAAGTTTTGTTTTGCATATGAGAGAGAGGAAGCAAAGTAGTGTTGGGAGATAAAAGCCCTTTGAGACATGTGCCTCAATGTATTTGTAATTCTGGAATTATTTAAGTAGTTTTGATTTTTTATTTTAAACTTTTGTCTTGTCTCAGGAAAGCTTTTCTCCTGAGAATGAAATAAATGGGATTTTGGGAGTTTGTGAAAATGGAAACTGCTGGAAAACTCTTCTGACTGAATGAATGCATCTATGTTGAACCTGAAATTCTGGTTAATATTTATGGTGTTCAATGAATGGCAATGTGATCACTGATAATCACTTTGATATATTTAAATACTGCATAAAGAAATGTTTCCAAATATTCCAGAAATGGCTACTTATTTTTTACCTTTTACTTCTCTATATATTTGTATTGCAGGTGTGTGGTGGCATATGCTTCAGATCTAATATTTCTTCAAGTAAGCTTGAATCCCCACCGCAGCAAGGGTTTGAAGACACGTTCTGTGAGTCTGGACCACGCGTAAGTAATGTGATAGTTAATTTATTCATTTGCATGTGAGGCATGCCTAACAAGCTTTCAAGGTATGTATTTCCTATCCTGCTTTTTGCTGATCCTTTTTTATTTTCATTACAGGATGTGGTTCCACCGGCCTTTAAGAGCCGATGACTGGGTTCTATTTGTGGTGAGTTTTATAAATATAGTGTTTCATTGCCATTTCTAATTTTAATTTCTCGTTGTATTGCTAATGCATCCAATTCATTCTACAGATCCAAAGCCCTACTGCCTATAATGCACGTGGCTTTGTCTCAGGCCAAATGTTCAATCAGAAGGGAGAGGTAAAAAATTACTAAATTATATCTCTTCATCTCTTAACCCTTCCTGGTGCCATGCAATTCTAGAAGTGCCTTCCCTGTTCTCTCCTTCCTTCTCCATCTCTTTTGCTTTTAGTTTTGGTATAATTCCATTTAGATACCTCTATAGATATTGTATTTCAGAATAGTACTTTTTTTCTCTGGTGCCTCAAATATTTCAATAACAGTGCCTTATAAATGGAACTAGAAAGGAAACTTGAGTTTCATATGGCACCATTTGGAATACAATGCCACTGGAGATGCTAGAAAATAATTTCCTCTTTAATTTTCTGTTCTGCTATTTGTTTATTTATATCATTATTATCATTCAAGGTCCCTGCCTCCCTCGACCAACTTTGTCTTACAGTTTTCCCATTGGTTGATTTGCAGCTTCTTGTATCATTGGTTCAAGAAGGTCTAATCAGGCAGATTAGAAGGGATACTTCCGCCATAAAATCCAAGTTGTGAGCTGCTGAAAACCCACAACAACCATGTGATTTTCTTTTTTGTTTCCCCATCTTTTTTCAAGGGTGGAGAGATACTGTATCTGTCCTTTTAAGCAGAACACATGAAGATATTTACCACCTCAATAAGAGTAACCATATAGGTCATAAGGTTTCATATTGTCACCCGATTTGTCTTTTCTTTCCTAGAATGATTTTTTTTTTTAAACGATTTGTCTTTTCTTTCCTAGATCTTTTTTGTTTAGTGATGAGAGGTTTGGACAATTTGCAAGAGGTTTTAATTTTGATCATCCAATAATGCTTCTTATAAGTTTGACAAATCCTTTCACAATTTTTTTAACTCACTACGGATATCCTATCATAACGAGTTAGTAGGTGCAGTCAGTTTTTGCATATAAAATAGTGCACCATTCAATTTATTCAAAATGATAAAATTGAATCAAACTAAATTATTAAATATCGGGTTTAGTTGGATTTGATTTAATTGGTTTTAGTTTTTTCAATTTAGTTTCTTAATTACATTTAAATGATTCAAATTATAATTAATTATGGCTTATTTTATACAAAAAATTAATACAAAAATGGTTTTTTTCTTGTAAGCCTAAAACTTAAATATTTAGTAAATTTTTTAATATTTTTAATAATAAAAATATATTATAAATATGTATTAAAAAGTAAATTATAAAAATATATGTAATGATCAAAATTTTAATTTAGTTCAGTTTCCATTGAAAAAAAAATCAAACCAAACTGATTTAAAATATGTTTTAATTGAATTTTTTACGTTTCGGTTTGGTTCGGAACACTTCTAATTTGAAGGTTTGTGAGACTTAATTTGTAAGAGTAGTATGATTTCAACGTTAACAATTATAGGTTATCCATGCTCTTGGTAAAGATATTCTTTTACAATCCATACAAAATCTACTAAACTAAGCTTTATAGATGGCTTATCACATTCATGAAAGAAGGACTCAGAAATTCAGAATGTATTTAGTAGGAGTAAAAGTAAAAGATAAGGAGGGTAAATTAGTGAAGATGGACAATACATCTAGATGCATGTTTACCTGTTTATTATCTGGGGGAGGGGGGGGGGGGGACTTAATTTTTTTTTGAAATTTTTTAAGATGTTTTTATATTTTTTTGAAACATTTTTACTTTCTCTTCAAATTTTTTACTTTTTTTAAATGTATGATTATTTTTAAATTTTTTTGAATTTCTTTGATTGTTTTTAAAATTTATAACTAGTTTATTATTATTAAAAAATTAAAAAAAATATTTTTAATTTTCTAACTTTCCCTATCCTCAAATGGAGCCATAGAAGAGTATTCTCCTTATTGTTTAGTCCACTTTACTTGTCTTTATTTTTGTTTAAATTATTTGTAATCATCATTTTGAAGACAACTTTAATATCATTAGGTCTGTAATATAAGTTTTATTTAGTAAATAAATGAAAATTATAATTTTGGTTGATAAACTTAGGTCTCGCTTAAGAATTTTATTATTTTATTTAAGTTGTTGTGCATGAAACAAAATACTATTTTGAAATCATATTTAAAATATGGTAAAATTGTGATAAATATTTATATGAATTGTATCTTGGTTAACAATAATGTATAGTAATTGTTACTTTAAAAAATTGTAAAAGTAAATATTATAAAGGTTAATTATATAATCTCAAATTTAGAAAGGATAATAATAGTAAGAGGCAAGATAAAGATGAAAGTTTTTCAGACAGTTTATTTTTTGACAACCATAATAAACAATTTTAAAAAGTATCATGTTATGTAGAGCTGGTAAAATTAGCCCAACTCGATGAGCTAGCCCAATCCAGCCCGAAAAATAATAGGGCTGGGCTACCAAAACAGTGACCCGAAAAACACCGGGCTTTTTTAGCCCAGCCCGATGTGGCTCGATGGGCCAACCAAAAAATTAAATTAAAATTGAAAAGTTTATATTCATTTTTCATTCTTTTATCTTAATGATTTTG
>JASKGM010004187.1:0-12065 GCA_034509205.1 Ceratonia siliqua
AAGCCTTGTAGAAGTCCCACATCGTCCAAGGGGGCCTCCGGGTGTTTGTATATAAAGAAGTGGCAATCCTAACCCTTAGAGCTAGCTTTTGGGGGGAGTTAGGCCATGTCTCTTGTATCCTGCATCATTTGGGTATACCAAAAAGTGGCTAAACACTGTAGATGCATAATAGCAATGTGGAAAATTTCATTATTCCCGAAAATTACATCAAAAAGTATTTAGGGAAATTACAAGGGCACAAAGACAGAATTGCCCTCCAACATAACTAGTTTTTTACTATATAGAAACAGACCACACAAAACATAACTAATAGTTACCACACAAGTAACCATGATAGGAAACTAAATAAATAATAATAGAACAACAACAAATATAGTCAGAAATAATTATTTCCTAGACTTCTTTGGATGATTCAGTTTATCCAGGAACTCCAAGCTTGTTCTATATCAGTCCCTCTCTCTTAAGAGGAACTCGTCCTTGAGTTATCATCGAGGTAAAGGGCTTGTTCATGATTGACATACTAGTACAAATATGCTATGTTGAAAGTTCTTGGAAATATCAAACTCTTCAGGCAAGTCCACTACATAGGCATTCGAACTAATCTTCTTAAGAGTCTTGTAGGGATCATACTTCTTGGGCTGGAGTTTACTATAGGTACCTGTGGGAAATCTCTCTTTTCTTACGAAAACCATCACTAAGTCTCCTTCTTGGAACTCCTTATGTCTCCTATCTTTATCTGCTGTGGTCTTGTACTTGTTATTCGTAATCTCCAATTTCTGCTTAACTTCTTCTTGGATTGTTTGCACTTCTTTAGCAAGATGCTTTGCTGCCACACTCTTCGTGCCACCTTCAGGCAGTTTAGCTAAATTTAGAGCATGTTGGGGAGGTTTGATGTAAACCACTAAGAAAAGAGATCTCCCAATGGCATTGTGGAGAGCATTGTTATATGTAAATGGAAGGGCATGGTTCTAAGCCCTAGGTTTCTCGCTGCAAATGCATCCAATAAGGTTTCCCAAAGTTCTATTCACCACATTTGTTTGCTCATCAGTCTGAGGGGGTGCAGTGCTACTAAAGTTCAATGAAGTATCAAACATCTTCCATTAGGTAAGCCAAAAATGACTCAAGAATTTTGAATCTCTGTCAGATGTGATGGTTTTAGGAACCCCATGTAATCTGACAATTTCTCTGAAGAATAGTCTGGCAATGTGGGAGACATCAGACGTCTTCCTGCAATGTATAAAGTAAGCCATTTTAGAAAAACGGTCCACCATTGCCATAACTGAATCTACACCCCTCTGAGTTCTAGGTAATCCCAATATAAAATCTGTAGATAAATCTTCCCAAATATCATTGAGAACTAGTAATGGAGTATAGAGTCCTGTATTTTGAGATTGACCCTTAGAAGTCTGGCACACATAACACTTCTGTACATAGTTCCCCACATCTCTTTTCAACTAAGGCCAATAATATCGCTCTTCTAGTATAACAACTGTTTTATCTCTTCCCAAATGCCCATTGAGACCACCACCATGCAAGTCTTGAATGAGCTTCTCCCTTAATGAAGTTCTAGGAATGCATAAGCGATTCCCAAAAAAGAGATATCCCTCGGAGATGTGAAATTCTCCTGCTGGCTTACTAGAAAGACATTTACCCCATAATTCACAAAAATCATCATTGTCAACATATAACTCCTTCAAACTTTCAAGACCAACTAGCTCATGTTGCAATGTTACAAGTATTGAAGCTTGTCTGCTCAAGGCATTTGCAACTCTATTGGAAATACCAGACTTACGCGTTAAGACAAAAGTGAACTTCTGTAGAAAAGTGGACCACCTTACATGCATACTACTAAGATGTTTCTGAGTATTGAGAAATTTCAAGGCCTGGTGGTCGGTATACAGGACAAATTCTCTCTAAATCAAATAATGCTCCCAATACTTCTGAGCCCTCACTACAGCATAGAACTCCCAGCCATAAGTAGGCCACTTTCTCCTTGCTTCACTCAAATTTTCACTAAAGAAAGCAATTGGCCTTCCTTCCTGAGACAACACTGCACCAATACCAATGCCGCAAGCATTGCATTCCACTTCAAATATTTTCTTAAAAGAAGGTAAGGCTAGCTTAGGTGCACTGCACAACTTATTTTTAATCAATTGAAAACTATCTTCTTGCTCCTTTCCCCGTCTGTACTGCCCTTTCTTCAAATAATCAGTAATAAGAGCGACAATGGAGCTGAAATTCCTGATAAACCTTCTGTAAAATGTAGTCAACCCATGGAAGCTTCTAACCTCAGTGACATTCTTGGGTGTAGGCCATTCTCAGATTGCCTTCACTTTCTCATCATCCACTTGAACTCCTTGGGCATTAATGACATAGCCCAAAAATAAAATTTTAGGAGTCATAAAATCACACTTTTTCAAGTGTATATACAACTTATTCTCTTAGAGAGCCATAAGCACCTCCTTGAGATGAAACAGATGGTTTTCTTCACACCTGCTGTAGATTAGAATATCATCAAAGTAGATGACAACAAACTTGCCAATAAATGGCTTAAGCACCTAATTCATTAGCCTCATAAAAGTATTGGGTGCATTGGATAATCCAAATGACATAACAAGCCATTCAAAGATCCCCTCTTTAGTTTTAAAGGCTATTTTCCATTCATCTCCCGGCCTAATTCGGATTTGATGATATCCGCTTCTTAAATCTATCTTTGAAAAGACTTTGGAGCCATCCAACAGGTCCAACATGTCATCCAACCGCAGAATAAGAAACTTGTACTTCATAGTTATGTAGTTGATAGCCCTACTATCAATACACATCCTCCAACTCTCATCTTTCTTAGGAGTGAGTAATGCTGGCATCACACACAGGCTAACACTTTCCCTGATAAGTCCCTTTCTTAACAAGTCTTCTACCTGTTGCTTCAAAACCTCACTTTCATTTTGTCATGTAGTAAATTAGGTAGGCTAGCCCTAGGAATAAAATCAATCTGGTGTTGAATGTTTCTAACTGGGGGTAGTTGGTTCGGGAGTTCTTCGGATAACAACTCATTGAAATTCTGAAGTAGATGTTCCACACTCTCTGGAATTTTCTTAACAGTCTATTGTTGCACTAGAGATGGTAAAGATTTAATTAAAATCATATGGATCTCCTGTAACTCCTTGGCATCCTCCATAAACTCCTTCTCACTCTCTGCCATAATAAGAAAAGCCTTCCCCGCCACTTTAGAACTTTTGGGGTTATCATTAGCCCTCTAGACAGCACCATAGCTATATTATGACCTTTCTACTTAAACAAACAAACATTATCTCTTCCTTTATAAGTGATACCCATATCATATTGCCAAGGTCCTCCTAACAACACATGGGTCACATCCATATTAATAACATCACATACAACCTCATCAGAATAATGTTCCCAATAATAATGGGAACCTTGCATACTTTAGAAATCTTCTCACTAGGTCCTTATTTACCCAACCAATCATATAAGGATGGGGGTGTGGCTTAGTAGGTAAATTCAAGTGTTTAACTAACTTCCTTGATACAAAGTTGTCACTACTACCATTATAAACAATTAAATTGCACACTTTATCTCCAATGTTGCATAGTGACTAGTAAATACTATGCCTTTGGGAAGGCTCCCTTCGGGGTGAAGAGTAAAGAATTCTTTGAATAATTAAATTAAGCCGCTCCCCTTCGTAGTCATCTGTTCCCGCTACTTCATATACTTCATCATCAAATTCTAACTGCTCCTGACCTTCTTCATCCTCATCTTTTTCAGGCTCCATTATGTTAACAGATTTTCTGGCAGGACACTCATTGGACTTGTGTCTAGGTTGCCCACATCTATAACATTTTATTGGAGCAGCTTTGGCATAGGGATTAAATCCCTTAGAAGAATCTTGATTAACAGGCTGCTTACCCCATCTTCCTCTACCAGCACCACTTTCGCCAGCTTTCTTGAACTGAGTTGTAGGGCTCTTCTGGGATTGGTCAGGCACACTAGATTGTGGTGCTTTTCCTTTCCCAGAGTAGATACTACCCTCATTCCACTTCTTCCTAGAGTAAGTTTGCATATTACTAGACTTCTCCATCCACTTTACTTTCAATGTCATATTGTAAGCTTCATTGACACTCCAAAAGGTTTGGAGTTCAACCTTCTCTCTAATTTCTACCTTTAAACCACTCAAATATATAACAACTCTCTGATGCTCTGTTTCATTCAAATTATTGCAAGCAGTGAACTTGGTTGTGTAATCAGTTACTAAATTATTACCTTGAGCATAACTCTGATACATACAAAACAAGTATTGCTTATAATTAGGGGGTAGAAACCTGTTCATCAACTTTTGCTTCATCTTGCTCCAGGTTCTATTGGGTTGCTTTCCCTGCCTCCTTCTATTTTGCTGTAGTTGATCCCACCAGACTGCAGCTCCACTCTTAAATTTATAGGCCATCCATTTCACTATTTTATTTTCTGGAACTTCCATCATTTCAAAAAATCTTTCAACTTCAGATAACCAATCTAGAAATTCTTTTATATGTAAATTACCATTAAAGGTTGGAATGTCTGCCTTGCACTTGAGGAATAAAATTTTTTTCTGACCCAGAGCTACTGTCACTGTGCATTCGGCTATTTCTCCCTCCTACTGTTCCATTTTGGCCAGTTAAGACTTGGGCTCCCTGAGTTTCTGTTCTTCTCACTTGACCCTTGACTTGGTTTCTAACTTCTGGTGCTGAGTCCTTGTTCTAGTGAATACTTACTCCCAATTCGGCTACCATAGTTCTCAACTCAGCCATTTGTTGCCTTTGCTCTTGCATATCTTGTCTCTGTTTAGCTGTCGCCCTCATTTGGTCCTTTATCGTGGCGCATAATGCTTCCTCTCCTTGATTCGCAACTCCCTGATTACTTTCATCTCCATCGGAAATTCCAGGTCCAGAAAATGCCATGCTCTAATATCACTTGATACAGAGAATGTAGTGGAAATCCTTCCTCTTGCAAACGCTACTAGAAAATGGCTAAACAATGTAGATGCAAAATAGCAATGTGGAAAATTTCATTTTGCCCGAAAATTACATCATAAAGTGTTTAGGGAAATTACAAGGGCACGAAGACATAATTGCCTTCCAACATAACCAGTTTTTTACTATATAGAAACAGACCACACAAAACATAACTAATAGTTACCACACAAGTAACCATGACAGGAAACTAACTAAATGATAACAGAACAACAACAAATACCATTAGAAAAAATTATTTCCTAGACTTCTTTGGATGATCTAGTTTATCCAGGAACTCCATGGTAGCTTGTTCTATATCATTTATTATAGTTGTCAAGAAACATGGTTATATTCAAGGCCAATCAGACCATATTTTGTTCACTAAGAAATCTTCTTGAAGTAAAATTGCAATTTTTATTGTTTATGTGGATGATATTATTCTGACTAAAAATGATACAGAAGAGTTGGACTTGAAAGGTGTCCTAGTGAAAGAATTTGAGATCAAGGATTTGGGGGTTTTAAAATACTTTGGATGGAAATTGCTAGATCAAGGACAGACATATTTATTTCTCAAAGGAAGTATACACTGGATCTATTAAAAGAAATCGGAATGTTTGGTTGCAAACTTGTTGATACCCCTATGAATACCTCTAAGAAACTTGATGTAAGAGAAAGGGCCACACCAACTGACAATGGGAGGTACACTGGTGGGTAAGCTCATTTACTTGTCTCATACTAGACTTGACATCAGCTTTGCTTTTAGTGTGGTGAGCCAATTCATGAATAATCCAACTAGTGAACATCTTGAAGTTGTGTACAGGATCCTTAGAAACCTCAAAAAGGCACCCGAGAAAGGTTTGTTCTTTAAAATAGGTGTTAACCAAGATATCAAGGTGTATACTGATGTTGATTGGGCAGCGTCCTTAACTGATGGAAGATCTATCTTGGGCTATTGCACCTATGTGGAGTAGCGCAGGGATAGGAGACAACAAACCTAGCTGGTTTGCTGACTTGCAAACGCAAGATTTGGTTCAATTTGAAAAATTTTCCAGATGTTCACTGTTTGATGAACAGTAATCTTCGAAAATGCAGCCTGGAGAATGAAAATAAGCTGAACTGAACTATTCTATTAAGCCAGTCAAACTATTACATATTGGGACAGCAACTATCTCTAAGGAAAATTACAAAAAATACCCCTAAAGACATCAGCCAATACTAACAATAAAGTACAGTCGTAGCAATATAATAGACAAGCAGAATACATAAATACAGTAGCATAAAGCACTAAAATTACTGCATAAACACCCCTTTTTTTGTCTTCTTCTGGTTATCAAATTGATCAAGAAAGTTCAATGCAACTTGTTCCCTCTTGTGAAAAACTTGCCCTCGAGTTATTTGGATAGAGTGATTTCTCAGGATCAAAGTACTCAAATAAATCTGCTACATTGAAAGTTTTAGAGATGCCAAATTCCTCAGGTAAATCAGCAACATAAGCATTGGCATTGATCTTCTTGAGAATCTTGTAAGGACCATATTTCTTGGGTGCTAGCTTGCTATAGGTACTCACAGGGAATTTCTCCTTCCTTAGGAACACCATAATTGAATCACCCTCTTGAAATTCTTTGTATTTTCTACCTTTATCAGCAGCTGCCTTATACTTTTGGTTGGCAATCTCAAGCTTCTGTTTGACTGCTTCTTGGACTTCAATCACCTCTTCGGCTAGTTGTTGGGCTGCCACACTCCTTCTAGAAACATCAGGCAGTTTAGTCATATCTAATGCATGTTGAGGGGCCTTGGTGTAAACTATAAAAAATGGAGATTGGCCCGTAGCCTTGTGAGGTGTATTGTTACAGGCAAATTCAGCTTGGGGAAAAGCATGGTCTCAAGCTTTAGGTCTATCTCCACAAATGCTCCGGATCATGTTCCCCAAAGTCTTGTTAACAACCTTTGTCTACCCATCAGTTTGAGAATGAGCGGTACTGCTGAAATTTAAGGAAGTATCAAACATCTTCCATAGTGTGAACCAGCAATGACTTGGGAACTTGGAGTCCTTATCTGAAGTGATAGTTTTGGGAACTCCATGCAACCTCACAATTTCCCTAAAAAATAATCTAGCAATATGAGAGGCATCTGAAGTCTTCCTGCAAGGAATAAAATGGCTCATTTTTGAAAAATGATCCACCACCACCATCACAGAATCCATTCCCCTTTAGGTTCTCGGTAACCCCATAATAAAATCCATGGAAAGAACTTCCCAAATATCATTGGGAATAGGTAAGGGCAAGTAAATATCCGTATTTTGAGTGTGACCTTTAAAGGTTTGACAAGCATAGCACTTTTTAACATAATTGCTTACGTCTATTTTCAACTGAGGCCAATAATATTTCTCTTCCACCATTGCAATAGTCTTTTCGCTTCCCAAGTGACCACTAAAGCCGCCTCCATGTATGTCCCCAAGGAGCTTCTCCCGCAAAGATGTTCTAGGAATACACAACCTGTTGCCATGAAATAAATACCTTTCACAGATATGGAAATCTCCTGCGGGTTGCTTAGAAACACAGCTTTTCCACAACACAGAGAAATCATCATCATCTTCGTATAAATCTCTCAAACATTCAAAGCCAATGATTTCTTGTTGCCTAGTCATCAACAGAGTGGCTCTTCTACTCAAAGCATCTGCAACTCTATTATTAGTGCCTGCTTTATGTTTCAGAACAAAAGTAAATTTCTGTAAAAAGGTAGACCGCCTAGCATGCATATTACTCAGGTGCCTCTGAGTGTTGAGAAACTTCAAAGCTTGATGGTCAGTATAAAGGACGAACTCCCTTTGGATTAAATAATATTCCTAATATTTCAAGGCCCTTACAATAGCATAAAATTCTTGGTCATAAGTAGACCATTTCTTTCGCACATCATTCAACTTTTTACTAAAATATGAAATTGGCCTTCCCTCTTGGGATAAAACAGCTCCAATGCCTATGCCACACGCATCACATTCAACTTCAAAAACCCTTTCAAATGATGGTAAAGCTAACATAGGGGCGTTGCACAATTTAGTTTTTATAAACTGGAAATTGTCTTCTTGCTTCTTTCCTCATGCAAATTGACCCTTCTTCAAACAATAAGTTATAGGAGCAACTATTGAGGTGAAATTTTTGATAAACCTCCGATAAAAAGTAGCCAACCCATGAAAATTCTTACTTCAGTAATGGATTTAGGCGATGGCCACTCTTTAATTGCTTTCACCTTATCCTCATCTACATGGACACCTTGGCCGCTTATCACATGGCCCAAAAACAAAACACTAGAGGTCATGAACTCACATTTCTTCAAATGAATGTAAAACTTGTTGTCTTGCAAGGCCAACAACACTTCTCTAAGATGGAATAAGTGGTCATCCTCACATTTACTATATATAAGAATATCATCAAAATAAACAACTACAAACTTCCCAATAAATGGTTTGAGAACTTGGTTCATGAATCTCATGAGGTGCTAGGAGCATTGGAGAGACCAAAAGGCATGACAAGTCACTCGAATAACCCTTCCTTAGTCTTGAATGCGGTTTTCCACTCATCCCCTGGCTTAATCCTGATCTGATGGTAGCCACTCCTCAAATCAATTTTGGAAAACACTCTGGAACCTTCAAGCATATCATCCAACCGCGGTATAGGAAATTTATACTTCACGGTTATCCTGTTAATAGCTTTGCTATCAATACACATCTTCCAAGTCCCATCCTTCTTGGGAGTCAATAATGCTGGTACACCACAGGGACTAATACTCTCTAATGAGACCCAATTTCAACAATTCTTCCACCTGAGTCTTCAATATTTCACCTTCCTTGGGACTCATCTTATAATGAGGGAGATTAGGGAGACTAGCACCAGAAATAAGGTCTATCTGAAGTTGAATCTCTCTAACAGAGGTAACTGATTAGGCAATTCCTCATAAAGTAATTCTGAAAAATTCTTCAACATATACTCCACTTTCTCGGTTATCGGCTTGGCTGGTTTCCTGGACCAACCTTGGGTAGGGACTTAACTAACACCACATTAACTTCTCTAGACTCCTTAGCTACTTCCCAAAATTCTCGTTCAGATTGGGTAATGGTCAATAAAGACTTCTCTTCCACTTTAGAAGCTTTGGGGCTTGCATTCTCACGTTTAATAAGGACCATTGCAATGTTGTATCATATCCACTGAAATAAACAAACATTGTCCCTTCCCTTATATGTAATACTAACATCATACTGTCAAGGCCTCCCTAACAACAAATGGGTGTCATCCATGTCAATAACATCACATATTACTTCATCCATGTAATACTTCTCAATGGAAATGGGAACTTTACAAATTTGACTCACTTTCTCACTTGGACCCTTCTTTACCGAACTAATCAAGTAAGGGGATGGATGAGGTTCAGTAGGTAAGCCTAAGTAGTCCACTAATCTCCTGGACACAAAATTATCACAGCTCCCACTGTCGACAATAACATTATAGATTTTACCATTGATGCTGCACACTGATTGGAAGATGTTATGCCTCTGAGAAGGCTCTTCTCTGTTTTGGGAATAAAGGATTCTCTACATAATTAAATTAACTCGTTCTCTATCATAATCCTCCTCCCCAACAGCATCATACACTTCATCATTGTACTCCAATTGTCCTCCCTCATTCTCAGGCTCTTCATCTTCGTCATGCTCCATTAAGTTAACAGGTTTTCTAGAAGGACACTCATTAAATTTGTGCCCTTGTTGTCCACACCTATAACATTTCACCATGCATGATTTAAAGCAAGGGTTAAAACCCTTAGAGAATCCCTGGTTGAAAGACTTATTTCGTTGCTTCCCTCTACCTTCTCCACCACTAGTAACTCCTTTAGGGGTCTCTACCTTCTTGGGATAGGGGTCCGAAGCACTAAATTGAGGTGTCTTACCCTTCCCAGAAGCAAAATTGCTCTCACCTCATTTCCTCCTAGAGTAAGTTTGCATATTTCCCCTCTTATCCATCCATTCGGCGTTCAAAGCCATATTACAAGCCTCATCTACATTCCATAAGGTTTGAAAGGTGATTTCCCCCCTTATCTCATCTTTCAATCCCTCCAAATAGGGGGTAAAAATCTTCCCATCAATTTTTGTTTCATCTTCCTCCAACTCCTTATAGGTACTTTCCCTTGTCGTCTTCGATCTTGTTGCAACTGATCCCACCAAACAGCAGCTCCACTTTTAAATTTATAAGCTACCCACTTCACCATCTTTTCTTAGGGCACCTCCATGACTTTAAAGAACCTCTCTACTTTAGATATCCAATCTTGAAACTCTTCAATATGGAGATTACCACTAAAGGAAGGCAAGTCAGCTTTGATTGTGTAATCTTCAGGTCTCCTCTCATGTTGTTGGTCTCTGTAATACTGCCTATTATTCTGTCCATATTGAAATAAATCTTCTAGTTCAGAATCTGACATTCCTTCAGCTGAAAATGGCCTATTTCGGTACTAGGGCCATTATTTCCTCCTCTCCTAGCTTGCTCAGGCCCTTCAAATCGAGTTATGTAGCCACACTGAAGTTTCGCACCCCTTTGTCACCATTTCTTGGATTTTTGGCTTCTATAGCAGCTACGTTGAAGTTTCAACCATCTCTGTCACCATTTCTCGGAACTTCGGCCCCTATAATAGCTGTTCCAGCATGCATAGACCCTTGGACTCTCAACCCAGCCAGCAATTCTCTAATTTCGGCCCATTGCTGTCTTTGTTCTGCATATTCTCCTCCATCGCATGCCTCTGGCCTTCTATAGCAGCCCACAACGTTGTTTCTCCTGCAGTAGTCCCGGAACATCCTTGCTCTCCTCCACTAGCCATGAACTCGGGCAATTTCCCAAGGCTCTGATACCACCTGGAGTAGCACAGGGATAGGAGACAACAAACCCAGCTGGTTTCTCACTTGCAAACGCAAGATTTGGTTCAATCTGGAAAATTTTCCAGATGTTCATTTTCAATGAACAATAATCTTCAAAAATGCAGTCTGGAGAATGAAAATAAGCTGAACTTAACTATTCTATTAAGCCAATCCAAATATTACATACTGGGACAGCAAATATCTCTAAGGAAAATTACAAAATACCCCTAAAGAAATCAGCCGATACTAACAATAAAGTACAGTCATAGCAATATAATAGACAAGCAGAATACATAAATACAGTAGCATAAAGCACTAAAATTACTGCATAACCACCCCTTTTTTTGTCTTCTTCTGGTTATCAAATTGATCAAGAAAGTTCAATGCAACTTGTTCCACATCACTATGTGATGGGAAACTTGGTCACTTGGGGAAGCAAAAAGCAATTAGTTCTGGCAAGAAGTAGTGCTGGAGCAGAATTTAGAGCACTTGCTCTTGAAATATGTGAAGGTATATGGGTAACAAGACTTCTTGCAGAATTGAATATTTGATCCAATGGTCCTATTAAACTAAAATGTGATAATCGAGCTGCAATTCATATTGCAAAAAATCCTGTTCATCATGACAGGACAAAGCATAATGAGATTGATCGGCACTTCATTAAGGAAAAGATTGATCAGGAGGTGATTCAAGTGGATTATACTCCATCCCAACAAAATGCTGACATCCTCATTAAAGCACTCAACAGTGAGCAGTTTGAAAATCTTTTATCCAAGATGGGAATGATAAACTGGTAAATTTCCGTGGTGGCCTAACTCCTCCTCACAAAAGCGCCTTGTGAGAGGAAGGATGCCTCCCACTTATATACAACACTAAATGACCTTACCCAAGCAATGTGTGATTTCCAACACTCCCCCTCACGACTGGAGGGAGTAAATCTAGTACACCACTTTTCCGTGCCTAGTATAGGTCCTGGTCTCAGTGTCAGGCACCAGCTCTGATATCATGTTAAATTTTCGTGGTGGTCTAACTCCTCCTCACAAAAATGCCTTGTGAGGGGAAGAATGCCTCCCACTTATATACTGTTAGACCCCCAATCCGGGCTACCTATGCTAGAAGAAATAAGAATTTAAATGCCTCAAAGTCAAAGCCACCAATTA
>JASKGM010004198.1:0-12062 GCA_034509205.1 Ceratonia siliqua
AAGTTACCTAAAATCATATTCCAACCAAGCTAAACAATTCACCAAAAAGCTTTGTTACTTTGTTCATCTCCTTTAATAACCTCAAGCACATGATTATTAAGCAACTATCACATGCACACCCTCATTAAGTATAGCACTTAATCAGAATAGCAAGAGAAAGGGAGAACTTGATAGTGAGTAAACTGCAAATATTCAGAACAACTTCAATTACACATCAAGGTGATCCATCCCTAAGATTGGTCTGAGGTTTTTAGCCCTCCATGAACAAGAAGGAAAATAACTTACAAGGTAAACAAAATGAACCCTAGAGAGAAAGAGAGAAAAGTAGTGCAGAAATGTAATGAAATAGTAAAATCTTCAGCCCCCCTACGTTCTGCACCTCTCCAGCTTATATAGGCCTCTAAAAACCAACAATCCAAGTTTGCCCTTAGGTCACAGCTCCTCCAGCTATTTGGACAGCTCATAACCGACTGAGAATAGGATAAACACAAGCAAAACGTCACAGTTTTGCTAAGTAAATGACTGCAGCAGAATTCTGTTATACAGCAGCACTGTTATGTTTTGCGGGTGTGATTTCGCCCACCAGACATTTGATTTAGCCTTGGAGCTCTTCATGAAAGTTGTAGAGCTTTCTCTTAGATTTCCTATGAAAATCAGACGTCCAGAACTCAAATTATGATTAAAATACAGAAGCAGTGTAAAATTGTCAATTCTGCAGGAAAATACAACAAAGTGCAATTGTCATCTAAACTTGCAAAGTATAGCTAAACTATGTCAGCTGAACACAATAAACACTACAGAAGCCTATTTATGAGGGTTACTTCATGTATAAATATCATGTTTATCACTTATTTCATCTCTTGCAACAAAACTTTGGATGCCACTCATATTGCTGACCTTTATTTCAAATAAATTTTCAAGCTTCATGGCATTCCTAAAACCATCACTTCTGACAGAGATTCAAAATTTAAGTCATTTCTAGAGAACTCTCAAAAGATTTAAGAACTAAGCTTCAATTTAGTTCATCTTAACATCTACAAATGGTAGGACAAACTGAAGTTGTTAATAGATCTTTAGAAGCTATGATTAGGTGTTTGGTGAACAAGAATGTTAGAGACTAGTAGAGCTTATTGCCACATAGCAAATTTGCTTACAGCCATTCAACAAGTCAAACAATTAGTTGTTCACCTGTTGAAGTACTTTATAGGTTGAATCCTATTGGCCCTTTGTATTTATCTCCCATCCATATGGATAAATATTTTAGTGGGGAAGTTGCTGACAGAGCTAGGTTCATTACAAAAATTCATGAGTAGGCCAAAAGAACGATCTTGAAGCAAACTGAAAAGTACAAATAGCAAGCTAACAAACATAGGAACTTACATTTCATGAAGGAGATCTGGTATGGATTCTTCTAAGGAAAGAAATATTTCCTAATAGGAAGTATTCTAATAAACTTGAACCTAGAGCTGATGGTCTATTCAAAATTGTTTAGAAAAATAATGACAATGCTTACAAGGTGAAGCTTCTTGGTGATTATGGAGTTTCAGCTACTTTCAATGTTTTGGATCTAGCTCCATATCATGCTAATGAGCCACTAGACTCGATGATGAGCCTTTTTCAACTAGGGGAGAATGATGCACATGAGCAACCCAATGTGAGCCTATTTGAAGATGCAAAATAATCCAATGTGAATTCACTTAAAGAAGAGTAAGCATAATTCAGTTTAATGGCCCAAGAACTAATTCAAGCCTAGAAATTCACATTTGACCAGCCCACTATTTGGTTTAATTATTCAACTAGCCATTTAGTTAATTAGACAAAATGAATATGGCCATTTTCTATTATTAGTATGTGTTTCCTTGGGAAATTATAAGCATTGAAGCTGGTTAGTATCATTAATTAGTATATCTCTTTGGAAGTAGTAATTTGCAATTATTTGCACATTTTCCTATTCTTGGAGGGTTGTTCCAAGATTAAATATTCTAACTTTTGGATTTATGAAGTAGACTTTTCAAATTGTCAATCAAAAAACCTTTTAGGTGTTTTCTTTCAAAGTTCTATATCTCCAAGGTTCCTTGAGTGGTGAAATTAATTTGGGTTCTTATCTTTATGGTGTTGAGATTCTTTTCCTTAAAGTTTTGAACTTGTATCCATAGCTACTATTTTAATTTAGAAACGATATCAACCAAGGAGGTGAGGCATCAAATAACTACTATTGTTCTCTCTAGAATCAGACTTAGTCACCTAAGAAAAGTCATCAAGAGAGTCAAAAGGAGAATTATCCAAAATCCTGTCAGCACCATCATCTACTGTATTCACCATGAATCATTCTTTAGATTCATTAAGGAGTTCCATAGCTTTAAAATCATTGAAAGTTACTTCCTAGTCTTGAACTCGCATGGTGAGTTCTCTTTTTTGCACATTAATCAGAGTTCTATCTATAACTAGGAACGGTCTCCCAAAAATGATAGGGACCTCTCGATCATTCTCCATATCTAAAATAATAAAATCAATTGGAAAGATAAATTTATCTTCTTTAACCAAAACATCTTCCACAACTCTCTTAGGATATGTGAGGGATCTGTTAGCCAGCTACAAAGTGACATTTATGGGCTTTGCATCTCTGAATCCCAATTTTCAATAAATAGACAATGGCATTAGTTTGATGCTAGCAGCCAAGTCACACAATGAGCTATCAAAGAATTAGTAATCTGTTGTGCATGGGAAGGTGAAACTACTCGGATCCTTTCACTTAGGTGGTAACATTTTTGTAGGATGGCACTACATTCTTTTGTAAGAGCCACTATTTCAAATTCCCCCAATTTCTTTCTTTTGACAATATTTCCTTCATAAATTTCACATAACTTTGCATCTGTTGCAAAGCATTAACAAAGGGATATTGATATGTAGTTTCTTGAATGTTGGGAATAGGTTGCCTTCGAAAGCAACTTGTATTCCCCAATTTAATGTAAATACATTTTAACAATAATAACTAAAGAGTTTATTTATGTAACTTTTATTTCATAGCTATTAAGGTTCATAAATTCTAACAAACAAGATACATTTACATAAAGGTTATGTAATAGGAGATGCATATCATTGGAGGAAACTAAAACAAAATTCACAGTCACTGAAAAGAGCTGATCACTCTGTTCATTTAAGAATATAGTGTCTGGATTACTTCCATAGAAAGAATGAGATTATTTTCTAGTAATGATTAATCTCAAATCATTGAAATAGTAGACTTCAGGTGGTGACACTAGTAAATGAAATGGAATAAAGTGAAATATCAAGTTCAAGTAAATACCGTTACTTTGAACTTGAACTCTCACACATTGCATTCGCTAGTGGCATAACCAAAATCCTGATGGATCATGGACTCGTATCCATGACCATTGTGATCTTTGATATACTATGTGCATAACCATTGTGTGACATTGGTAAAGACTCTGTATGTTGGGATTATAGTGGAAGTGAACATCCAAGAACATAAATCCAAAAAATGGAGTTTGTAGCATTACATCACCTCTCGTGATTTCAAGAAGACAATGTCATATCTGGGCTTAGTGAAATGATGAACTAGCTACTTGTCATTTCAAGATAATTTTAGAAAAGTTCTAAAAGATTATCTGGTCACTTATCAGATGACATATGAGATGGGGTAAAATGATAGTTTTACCTTCTGTCAATGGATAGCTACGAGGGCTCACAAACATTGGGTTTTCAAATTGGAAAAACCAATGTTCAACATTGACTTCTCGTAATTTTAGGAATTATCAAGAGTGTAGTCACGAGTCTTTGTTGAAATGACTTCATGATTAATAAAACTAGATTATCTTAATGAGATTAAAATACTCCCAAATTTGTTGGAGCTTGAAATTCTTATGTCCAAATGGATTTCCCACCTAGCTTTAGAGAATTCAATCCACATTAAGTTATAATAGATTTAAGATGAATTTAATTGATAGCATTTCAACTAATGTCTTTATTAAGACAAGACTTGTCTTAATTTAGACAAAGAGTTATTTGAGGATAAATGTTGTCCAAATCATGCTTGAAAATGTTAGAAACATTTTTGTCACCAAAGAGGCAAAAATAATTCTCTCATTTGTTGTCTAATTTAAACAAATGTCGTTTTAATTGAACAATATAATTTTAAGACAAAGGTTTTTCTTAATTAAGACAAGTGTTGTCTCAATTTAGAAAACCTTTATCTTAGTAATTATTTTTCGTTTAATTATTTTGAAAGCTATCAATCATTTTCTTTCATCTTTTGTTTATTCCAATAACTAAGCATATTCATTGTTGGTTCTGTGGATTAGTGCTTCCCAAAGAATATGCAGTCAGTAAGCTAGGTTGGAAAGTATATTACAAGATTAAATTGACTACAAGAGGTATATAAATTTTTTTATCTATTTTACTTCTCTTTCTAGCGTGAGTTATTTTCCTATGTGTTTTGTTTTTGCTTGTTTGCAAGCTTGAATTTTTTTAAAAATTTTAAGACCCATGCTTGTACAGTTTACACTTAGGATAAATAACTAGATACACAAGGGGAGCCAGTGAGAGATTACATGCTTAAGGTAATCTCCTGCCTTATTGAGGCTGAGCTACATGGGGCTATAATTGATCCGAACATTCAAGTGTCCATGATATTTCAGAGTCTAAACTCCCAGTTCTCCCAATTCAAGTTAGACTACGAATTGCATAGCAGGGACTATACCTTTAATGGGTTGATGAATGGCCTACAACTTGTAGAGGAGGTTCTTGAAATCAAGAAGAACCCAAAGGTAAACGTAGTAGTTGTGGAGCGTAAGATGGAAAAGGGACTAGGCAATAAAAAGAAAAATGCCAAGAAATTGGCGGGGCCGAAAAAGAAGCCCATGAAAAAGAAGGCTCAGAATGATAACACCAAGCGAAATTATTTCCACTGCAATGCTCAAGGACATTAGGAGAGAAACTGCAAGGGCTACCTCAGTTCTATAAAGAATAAACAAGGTACAGGCCTTCTAAACATGTTAGAAGCCTTTCTAGTGGGTGATTCTGCTAATTGTTGGATAGTAAATTATGGAGCCACTAACTATGTTTGTAATTCTTTGTAGGGGTTCCAGAAAAAAAAGAAAGCTGACTAAGCGTTAGTTCCAAACAAGGATTGCAAATGGCACACTTTTCTTAGCTCGAGTAGTGAGAGCCATTACCTTGCAATTTTTGAATAACAAGCTATTAGTTTTGGATAATGTTTATTTTATTCCTGAACTTTGCAGAAATTTGATTTCTGTTTTTTGTTTAATAAATTATGGATATTCTATTTCTTTTGGTAATGATATTACCATTTCTATGAATGGAATATGAATTTGTTCTATAATTACTAGGAATACTTTATATTATCTAGAAACAATTAAATGGAGTGCAAATGTTGCGAAACCAATTCACCTAAGTCTAAAAGAATCAAGGAATCTAGCATAGATAAAAGTTATCTATGGCATCTGTGACTTAGTCATATTAATCAAACTAGGCTAGGCAGGCTAGTGAAGGATGGTACTCTACCAGACATGATAGAGTATTCTTTACCAGTCTGTGAATCTTGTATTGAAGGTAAAATGATGAAATCATTCTTGAAAGAAAAAGGTAATAGGATGAAGGATCTAGACTTGGTACACACATATGTGTGTGGACCAATGAATATTCAAGCTAGAGGAGGTTATGCTTATTTCATAACCTTCATTGATAACTACTCACGACATGATGTTATGTATTTAATTCACAAAAAAGTGGTTCCTTCAAAAAGTTCAAGGAATTCAAAGCCGAAGCTAAAAAGTAATTAGGCAAACCATTGAAACAACTTCAATCAGATCGAGGTGGTGAGTATTTATGTAGAGAGTTTCAGTAGTTTATGGTTGATAATAGAATCATTTCCAATTTGTCAGCAACTGGAACAGCTCAACAAACAAGGTTGCTGAAAGAAGAAATAAGACTCTATTAGAAATGATGAGGTTAATGATTACCTATGCTGCATTACCAGAGTTATTCTAAGGATATTATATACAAATAGTAGTATACCAACTAAACTTTTTTCCATCAAGGTCAGTACCTAAAACACCACGGGACCTATGGATAGGACATAAATCATCTTTATATCACTTACGAACTTGGGGGTGTTTGGCATATGTGTGTAATCCTGAGTCCACGAAGATGGAACCAAGGTTGAAGGTATGTTTGTTTGTAGGATAACCTAAGGGTACAAGGGGAAACTACTTCTATAGTACCTAGAAGAAGAAGGTATTTGTTAGTGCAAAGTAACCTTCTTAGAAGATGATTTTGGAGAAATCACAATCCTTGCAGCAAGATTGTTCTTGAAGAACAAAGTGATTGGTCAGAATCCAAGGATGATTTTGATGAAGTCATAACTAGTACGGATTCAATAGTTCAATTTGAACCAGTGGCACCTTGTCGAAGTGGGAGGGTTGTTAGACAACTTGAGAAATACTTAGGCATAGGATAGTACATGGTGGCTTTTTCAGATAAACATGAATTAGATCCCATTATATATGAGGAAGCCATTAATGATGTAGATGTTGTTCATGCAAAAGATAATGAAATTAAAGTTGGAACTATGTATTCCAACAAGGTCTAGACTCTTGTAGATGCGCCCAAAGGAATAATACCATTGGGTGTAAATGGATCTATATAAGAAAGAGAGGAGTTAATGGGAAGGTAGAGACCTTCAAAGCTAGGCTAGTAACCAAGGGTTATACCCGGAGAGAAGGCATCGAATTTCAAGAAACCTTCTCACCGGTTGACAAAATGCATATGGACACCTTGAATATAAATGGATATAGGATAGTATGGTTGTCTTTTTGGTACTCTATGTAAATGACATTCTACTAATTGGAAATGATGTGGGAATGTTATCTATTAAAAAAATGGTTTAATCAATAGTTTCAGATTAATGATTTATGCAAGGCTAGCTATGTTCATGGGATCCAAATGATAATATATCGCAATAACAAGTAGAAATCCTTATCCCAAGCGACCTACATCAACAAACTATTGACAAATTTTGGCATGCAAGATTCCAAAAGAGGTTTCACACTCTCCAGGCATGGAATCAAACTTTCCAAGGAGTATTCACTGAAGACTGCTTAGGAAGTTAAACAAATGGGACAGATTCCCTATGCATCCATAGTGGGAAGTCTCATGTATGCTATCTTTGTACTAGACCAGACATTTGATATACAGTTGGTTTGGTTAGTAAGTTTTAGTCAAACCCTAGTATGGAACACTGGACTAGGGTCAAGTGTATTTTTAAGTATCTTTATAGGATGAAGAACTACATGCTAGTATATTTTGGTAGTGACCTAATTCTGATTAGATACACTGACTCATATTTTTAGTCTGACTTTGATTGTAGAAAGTCAACTTTAGGCTCCTTTTCACTTTAGGTGGTGTAGCCATTGTTTGAAGGAACATAAAGAAATCTTGTGTTGTTGACTCCACTATGGAAGTAGAATATTTTGTAGCATGTGAAATTGCAAAGGAATCTGTTTGGTCGCACAAGTTCCTTAAGGACCTTGAGGTTCGTTCCAGATGCGGATAAAGCTATAATTCTCTATTATGATAAAAGTGAAGTTGTGGCAAACTCAAAAGAATAGAGGAATCATAGTGCATCCAAAGACATTGAGGGAAAGTATCATCTCATATAAGAGATAGTACAGCATGAGGAAGTGGTCGTCACCAAGGTTGCGACTGAAAGGATTCTAACTTAACCATTTAAAAAGACTCTTTAACAGAAGGGCTTCGAGGATCACTTTGAAGGATTAGGGATTAGGGATACATCATACTTACTTTAGGGTAAGTGGGAGATTGTTGGGAACAGGTTGGCTTGGAAAGCAAGTTGTATTCCTTAATTTCATTTATATATTTTTAATATTCATAAATAAAGAGTTTATTTATGTAAGCTTTATTTTCTATCTATAAAGGTTCCTAGATTCTAATAAACCAAGATAAATTTACATAAGGGATATGGAAAAGGAGATATGTATCTCTCGATGAATTTAAAATAATATTCACAATCACTGAATGAGCCGGTCACTCTATTTATTTAAAACTATAGTGTCCAAATTACCTCCATAGAAAGAATGAGATTTCTTTCTAAGGGAATGATGAATCTTAAATCAATGAAGTAGTAGACTTCAAGTAATGGCACTATTAAATCAATTAGAATCAAGTGAGATATCAAGTTCATGTTAATATCATTACTTTGAACTTGAACTTACACACATGCATATGCTAGCAGCGGAACCAAAGTCCTGATGGACTGTGGACTCGTGTTCATGACCATTGTGATCTTTGATTACTATGGACACAACCATTATGTGACATTTGTCAAGACTCTGTATGTTGGCATAACAATGGGATTAGACATTTGGGAACATAACTCCAAGAAATGGAGTTCGTAGCATTGCATCACTTTTGGTGATTTCAGGAAGATAAGTGACATATCTAGTCCTAGTGAAATGATTAATTAGATACTCATCATTTCTAGATAATTTTTAGACAAGTTTTAAAAGATTATCGGGTCACTTATCGGATGAAAACTATGACCAGGGGACAAAATTGGCATAAGGTGTAAAATGGTAATTCTACCTTGTGTCAATGGATGGCTACGAGGGTTAACAAATACTAGGTTTGCGAATTGGACAAATCATGTTCAACATTGACTTTTTGTAATTTTAGAAATTATCAAGAGTGCAATCATGAGTCTTTGGTGAAGTGACTTCATGATTAATAAACTTGGATTATCTTAAAAAGATTAAAATAATCCCAAATTGATTGCAACTTGAAATTCCTATGTCCGAATGGATTCCCCACCTAACTTTAGAGAATTCAATTCATATTGAATCACAATAAATTTAAGATAAAGATTATTGATAATATTTCAGCTAATACCTCAATTATGACCAGAGTTGTCTTAATTTAGACAAAATTATTTTAGGATAGATGTTGTCCTAACATGCTTGACAATGTTTGAAACATTTTGTCACTAAATAGGCAAAAATATTTTTTATATTAGTTGTCTAAATTAAACAAGAGTTGTTTAATTAGATGATAGAATTTTAATACAAATATTTGTTTGAATTAAGATAAGTGTTGTCTCATTTTAAACAACCTTTATCTTAAGTAAATATTTTAATTAGACTACTTTAAATTAATATTTGAAATGTTTAAATTAATTAATTTAAAAAAGTTGATTAAAATAAAATAAAATTCCCATTTAGTTAGGACTTTTGGCTATATTATTGTATTAAGATAAAATTCATTTAATTAATTAATTATCCTAATATTGTTGCAAAGTGTGAATTGTTCAAACTTGCAAGACAACTTCTTCCCCATGTGATGGAGAAGAGCATGCCCAAAAAGGAGAGGAATTGATTCCCTCTTAATTACTGTAATTATCCTAGTGAATAAAGGATTAGAAATTAGAAGAGTTTTAATTTCTTAGGTAACCTTGATTCACTTGGAGACTAACTAAGCCAAAGGGATTTAATTAAATAAAATTCTTTATTTAAGTTTTATATTCAAAGCATGACCAATTAAAAAGCTCCACATGTTTTATTTAAGAGTTAAATTAAATATGTTATTATCCAAATTAATAATATAACTTTTAATTGATAAATCATTTAATAATTTGATTATCTAATATTCTCCATTAGTAAGCATGTGAATCCCTAATGGTTAGGGATTGAGATTTTGAATTATACTCAAATGCTCTCACATGACCTAGGGTTAGCATACTATATATATGTAATGTCCCCCTCTTCTAGCCATCTAACTAGATTGAGAGAAGAAAGTGCTCTTGCGGCTGAAATTTTGAGAGAAAAACACAAAGAGCAAAAGTGAACTTTGCTTTGAGTGCCTTCATAGATTTCTACACTACTTGAAGGGAAAACTAAGGCTTTCTTATTTCCTTTGGAAGCTATCAATTATTTTTCTTTCATCCTTTGTTTTTCTTCCAATCACTAAGCCTATTCACCGTAGGTTTCGTGGATTGGTACTTCCCAAAGAATAGGTAGTCAATGCACTTGATTGGAAACTATATTACAAGGTTAAAGTGACTACAAGAGGTATGTAGAACTCTATCTATTTTACTTCTCATACTAGCCATGAGTTATTTGCTTATGTGTTTTGTTTCCACTTATTTACTAGCTTGAATGTTTTAAAATTTTAAAACTCATGCTTGTACAGTAAACACTTAGGATAAACTACTAGATCTAACAATTGGTATCAGAGCCTATGATTCATGATTATATGTGTGAATGATGCATGTTTGGCACCTTGAAATCATTTACAATGTATGATTATATGTATGATGTCTTTGATATGTTGTTTTTGGTTTAAATTAATTTTCTAGCCATCTTAATGCCTTAGAGGAGTTTCCTTGTATTTTTGGGATATAACAAGATGGGTGACCCCATATGGCCATGTTTCCTTCTTGGTTAATTTTTGTTAATTTTTAAATTAAAAAATTGTTGAAAATGGCAAGAAGCCACAAATTATAATGTGAAGGTCAGCAAGCACAAGAAAGGTGTGAGGACCTCTCGGCTAAGCCCAAGGAGTGGTAAGTTGGTGGAGGCATCCCAAAAGTCTAAGAGTTGGAGCAAAAATAAGGAATGAAGAAAATAAATGTAATAGTTTAGGATTTTATTTTATTTTCTAAGATGGATATTAATATGGTATTGGTATTATATTTAATTTTATATTATCTGATGTTATATGTTATAATATGTCATGTAGACTAGTAGGTGCCAATCAACCTCACATGCTCAAGCATACATTATGTTTTGTACTTTAAAAGAGTTTTAGAATGATAAAACATAAGAAAGATAATTAATTAGGAAGTTGGCTAATTAGGACTTAATTTTTCAACTAAATAAGTTACTTATAAATTAATTAGGTCCATAAGTGATAAATTAGTTAATGGTAATTAATTTCCAACTAAAGAGTTTGGTTAGAATTAAATCACCTAGTAACTAATTTGTCAATTAAAATTACCGAAGTTAATTTTCAAACTAAGAGTTATGTGAAAATGATTAGGAAATGCATAAGGAATTAAATAAATAATACTCCTATATAATTAGTACAAGTTACTAATACAAATCCTATCTAAAAAGTTTAGAAAATAAATCAAGTTCAAAAGTCATTTATGTTTTCTAAGAAGATGCATGTTAGAAAACTTGGTAAGTAAACTTAGAGTAATTAATTAAATAAAATATTGTGTGAGAGAGGGTGCTAGTAATCCTAGAACCCATGGCCTCCAACCGTGAGTTCATTGTCATGTAGTTTATGTCACTCCCTACAGGCGGGCATATACTCAGACCATGACTGGAATGGATTTCATAAGTGATAAGTCCACCTTGGTGGAACATTAAGTGTGACTTCCCATAGAAGCATGCCTAGTGGTAAATCTAGGTGTGATGAAATGGTTGGTTAATACACGCAGCATTGACCTATCAATATACTGCCTATAGTAGCTCTGTTGATAAATTAATGAGCCAAATAAAGGTTTTCCTCAACTATGCTAAGTATGAAGATACCATGTCGCAAAGTTGAGTGGGAGGGTCCCAATTTACCTTGTGATAAGTATTCATGGCACATAGTTAGTTGCTTGTTGTAGAAGGTGAATGACCCTCAAACAAGAATTAATATGCTCATGCATACATGCATCACATTTAAAAGTCTATTTAATAGCTATAGCTTACTAATATTAAATTTTTTATTACAAATTATCCCTTAATCATGAACCCTTGTCTATTCTCCTTATCAAATGCACCCTGAACGGTGAGAATTATATAGAGTAGAAGAGAAATCTTAACATCATTTTAAATTATGAGAAGATCACATAGGTCCTTTCTGAGCAAGTACCCCTTGATCTGACTCTTAACTCACTGCCTAGTGAAATTGAGTATCATAAGAGTTGGAATGATGACAATTGTCACAACGTGACGGCCGGTGAAAAAGCCATCGCTTTATGACTTTGGGGCGCGTGAGGGAAAACGCAGAGAAAA
>JASKGM010004209.1:0-12062 GCA_034509205.1 Ceratonia siliqua
CACGGGTCAAATCTTTCCTTTCTTTGACACAATAAAATCTTTCCTATTTTGACACAAATCATTCCTATTTCGACACTAATTTCCAAGCTGACACAACTCACAATCTAAATTAGACAAACTTGAAAGACGTGGAACCATCCAGCGAAGTTTGGAGACACTATGATGTCCCAAACAGCTGTGAAGAGTGGCAAGTGACTCAGTGGAAGTGTAAGCAACTGGAAATGAAGGCAAAGTGAGGTGATAGAGCCCCTGGGACTCACGCCCTATGCCAATCATCTGTCCCGTACCTCGGTCCTGCACAAGAACAGAATTATCAGCAAAAGTAACAGAACAATTAAGGGTATGAGTTAATCGATTGACAGAAATAAGATTAAAAGGACAGTCAGGAACATAAAGAACAGAGTCTAGAGGCATGGAAGGAATCGGTTGCGATTGCCCAATGCCTTTAGCAAATGTTTTGGAACCATTTGCAAGGGTAGCAGAAGGAACACAACCAGAACTGGTAATATGAGATAAAAGACGAGGGTTACCAGAGATGATATCAGCGGCACCAAAGTCTAGAACCCAAGGTCCGAGGGTAGGAGATAGGAAGGCATGCAACAGAATTACCAGTATGAGCAACGGAGGCAACATATATGGATGACTATTGAGCTACAAGATAGTGAACATAGTTGTCATAGTCAACTCCAGTCAAGACAAGAGACGATATTGACGGGGGCAAGGAATGTCCATCTGATGAATCAGGAAAACTAGCAGTCTGAGCAATATTAGTAGTACAAGGTGGTCGACCATGCAACTTATAAAATTGTTCCTTGACACAGACCCACTTATGGCAATAATTACATTTAGGTCTTTCCTTCTGAGAATTATTTTGAGCAAAATTATTTTGTCCACCATGTTCTCCCCTGGTGTTAGTTTTGTGATGCCAATATTGAGGATTTGACAATTTGAACAGAAGAACTGGTAGATACTACGACCAGAGAAGAAACACAAAGTAGCCGAGAAGAGACATCTCCCAATCAATCCCAACACCATAAAGAATTGATCGCGTTGCTCTAGTTGTTTCTCAACGATATCAGCAACAAGCATAAGGGAATTAAATTCCTCCTTCAGAGATTCAAGCCTGCCAATAAAGTCTCAAAAGTCCAAATTTAGCAAACCAAGGTTCATTGGAAAGCTAAGAAGGAATACTACAACTTCCATTAAGTCACTGAATACTCAAATCATTGCTTGAAGTCACTGAATAAAACTAGCACTTGTCAGCATATCAGAGGAAGGCCCAAAAACCACACCAGCCCACGAAGAACCTAATATGCAGTTGAATCTGATTGAAGCCCATAACTATATCAGCCTAGCACTGTCAATTTTAAGACCAGCCCAACGGGCCGGCCGGTTTGTAAAGGGTTAGGGTCGGGCTCAGGCCTTGAAAATCAAGACCCGAATTTAAGCGTGCCTATAAGGGCTTAGCCCGAGGAAGCTAGAAACAACTATATAGAAACGTTGAATATCATTTGTGTAAAGAGTTTTGGCCTTAGCCCACAACTATTGACAGTTTCTATATGCCTTATAAATGGGATAAAGTTTAGGCTCAACAAACTGTCACAGTAAATTACATAAAAGGGCATTGGTTTTCTTCCAAGCAACCCTCTAAGAATCAGGTATAGTATCAACCTTGGTGGTTAGGTGATCTTCAACCCCTTGTCTCATAAACCATAATTCAATTGAAGCAGCCCTAGACATATAATTGGCACTCCCATAAAGTTTTTCAGTAGTAATAACAGGAGGAGAAGTTAAAATAAGGGTGAAGTTACCCGATTTGTTGACTGAAGTGACTGAAGAAGTAGAACCCGACATGATTTGGATGGAAGGAAGCTCTAATAGACCTAAAATAAGGGTGTACAGAGCTAAAAAATCCTGAAAGAGGTGCAAACACAGAAATTGGAGCGATCTGGATAACAGAAGACCAGGCATGGCAGCGTATAAGGTTGTGGGCCGCGGCAGTGTCGTCAGATACACACCAGAAAAGGTGGAACAGAGTTTCAAAGCTTTGCTGAACGGCAGACACTCAGACGGCTCGTGGCGGCGCGTGGGCCAGAGTTGGGCATCGCCATTCAAGGTTTGCGGGAGCTCTCTGAATAGTGGTATGACCAAAAACGGCAACCGACACCAAGAACGGAACCAAGAAGATCAAATAGACATGACGACTGAGTGTTTTATCGTCACGGGTGCTCACACACTTGAAACTTTAGGTTTTTCTCTCCCTAGGCTCTATTACCATGTGAAAAGTAGAGAGATAGAGAAAAATCCTAATGTGGGAATATGTGTAAGTGAGTATGGTCACTTACAATAGCTCAATATATATAGAGGAAAGAATGGGCCAACGGGCTGATATATTACAAGGCTTAATAAAAAATAATCCTAAGTATATATAGGAAGCTAACAATATATATGTGTATATATAATTTACAATTAAAAAACTTAATATTATTAAAATTTTAACATAAATCAACACTCACACTCCCTAACCTTGTACCAGTAGATGCATTAGATTCCATTTAACCCAAAAAAAATAAACAAAAAAAAGCTACAATAGCAACAAATTTGTAAGAACTAAGAAACTTTAAGATTATAGAGTATAGACAATAATACCTAGGAACCCGATGGCCAATGTCTACTTTGGACACTGCTGTAAAGAAAGCTTCGAAATCAACCTCTGCGATGGCTACTCAAATGGGGCCTTTGAAAATCCCGAGGAGGGGGGGGTTCGAAAATCATGGCAAGGTCAGATTTTTTCTCATTTGCTTCTATGAGTGAGATGGATGTTTGGAGAGAAGAGGGCTTCAATTGAGATTTCTTGCATAACTAGAAGCCAGAAAGCAGTGTTCTAGCTTGGGGAGCTTGGGGGAAGCCAAAACGATAAGTTCTAGCTTGCCAAAAAGAAAAAATACGGGGGATTTTCAGCATCTTCCAGAATCGTGCTATCCTATGATCTTACGATCTTGATCGCAATCCTGAAGCAATCCTAGAAGAAATCAATCCTAAGCAAGATCGGGATCGTTTTTGGTGGTAAGATCTTATAAACTTATAATCTTACAAGTACACTAATGATCCTGACAACCTTGCTCAGGTGTATATATGCAAACATAGGAAGGGGAGTAAGGGAAAAGGGAATAGAGAGGGAGGATGCTATGAATGAGTTGGAAAGAAATAGAGTCTATGTGGCAACTGGTGGGAAGTTGCTAGAGAAGTTTGTTAGTGAGGAATAAAGGGGAGAGTGAGATCAGCGAGGGGGTTATGGAGAATCTTGAAAATGTAATTTAGGGAGACCTCTAGCTTCTCAAATTGCTAGTATCTAAAGAGTCTTTTTTTTCTACCTTTCCTTTTTACCCTGCAGCTGGTTTTGTACTCTGCAATAAATTCAGGAACAAAGTTTCAATTCTGCTCTTTTATTTGGCTGTTTGGTACTTGTTTGCTCCAATTTACTGTGATAGTGCACTGGGATCCATCAGTATCTTCTTCCTTCTTAATATAACTTCTCATTTTTTATCCAAAAAAAAAAACATTTACAGCCCACAACATTAGCAGCTGCAAAGAGGTAGCCAAATCTACCACGTCAAACTATTATAATTTTATAGGAGGCATTAGGATCACTTTAAAGAATAAAAATTAAATATAAAATTACCTAGAGTTAGTGTTTAATGCAACGTAGTATTCTCCAAATAGGAGGAAAGACAAATTGACAGAGAACAGATTGGAAGGAGAAACAAGAATCCAACAACAAAAATTCTGAAACTCAGACAAAATTTTACTGAAAGGTTGTTAGCAAATTATGTCATTTACATTTTAATGAGAAACAACGATACTATAGAAAGAAAGAGAGACTGGATACAGTAACCTCAAAAAACACCCTAGGACAGAGAGCCAAAAGAAAGAAAAAAGGAATATATCAGCTTGAAAGAGTAGCCCAATCCCTTCGTGAAACATAAAACCCTCCTTTTCTAGGAAAGAAACCATTAGCTTTGGCCGTAAGGATGACAAAAACAGGAATCTGTCCCACGGGAGATATAACAGCAGAAAACTCTAGCACTAAACTCCAGCCAAAGACACCAAAAACCAGCAAAACATGCACAGTTCCATAGAGCTTTGGAGAGAAACTCTCCAAAGATAGCAGGGCAAACCCAAAGCAAATTACAACATAAAAACAGGTGGCTTCTTGATCCTGAGCTCCAAAAACACATAACACAAACATAAGGAGAAAGTCTTTATGTGGCCTCAAAAGACACCTTAATGATTGTAAAATCAGAGACAAAGGAGAGAATGAGAGAGAGACACAAGAAATTCTGAAGTGAGTTAGATATTTCACCACACTTGTATCAACTCTGATTTATAGGTGAGAAGAGTTACAACACAAAAATACAGCTAAGGGTCAACTACAGCTAATGCTGTAATTAATGCGATTACAAGAATTAAGCAATCAATCAATACTAATTAAAACTAGAAGACTATCTTAATTGGAAGATAACTCTTAACACTCCCCTCAGCTGAAGAATATTCAAACTTCATCTTGTTACAAATAAAACCCATTTGAAGAGAAAAACAAAGAACAATAAACTAAAATAAAAGAACTCGATCATCGACTCTAGCACTCCCTTTGACTTTTTGGAAAGAAGGCATCCCAAAATGACCTGGAATAAATAACAAAGGCCTGATAACGACTAGAAGACTCAAAAAGTGACTGGGCTTGATGTCGATTTAAGGAAAAACGCTGCTGGTAAGATGCACAGCAGGAAGTTCACCTGAGATTATGTACAGCCGGAGGAAAAATGCCGACGCACAGCAGGAAGAGCAGCTGGCATGATGCAAAGCCAGAGAAAAAGCGCAGCTGCACAGTGGGAAGAACAGCTGGAATGGCGCACAGCCTAAGGAAAACCACCACTGCACAAAAGGAAGAGTGGCTGGAATGACACAATCAGAGAAAATATCCACTACACAGCAAGAAGAATGGCTGGAATGATGCACAGCCGGAGAAAAACATTGCTGGTATGATTCACAGCGGGAAAAGTGGCTCGATAACCAGGAAAAGTCGCAGGGGCTCTGCCAGAAAAGTGAAGAAATTTGTAGTACTACAAGAAAATTTTGCTGGTCAACGGAAAAAGTTGCTGGATCTCTGTCAGAAAAGGGGTTCACACGAGAAGGGGTCAGAACTCAGCTGAAGAAGTGGTCAGAGCTCCAGCCATGAGAACTACACAACCACTAAACTAAAACTCTCTCTAACCAAGCTCTGATATCATGTAAAATACGAGACAAAGGAGAGAATGAAAGACACACTAATGAAACCCAAAGCAACAAGACAAATCCACAGTTCCAAGAAGAAATTCTGTTATATAGATAGTTATAGATGAAAGCTCAGTAAATCAAAAGTGCTAACACCTATTACAGATTAACAAACCAGCAGCAAAAGATAACCAGTACTTTCACAATAAGAAAAGAACAACCCTAAGGATATATCAAATCCTAGCCATAGCTAGGCCAACCAGCCGATAAGGGATACTGGACTCCCCCTCACTTCAAGACCATCTCCTCCTTCTCTTCTCTGCCCTTCCTTCTTTCTCCTTTTCATTCTTTCCCCCCTCCACTTCCTCATTTCTCAGATCAAGTGCCACGTGTGCTAAGTGGACATTTCCTGGGTTACCCTTTTTTTCTAAAAGAAGCCACTAATGGTTGGGGTCTATCACACACACAAGAAACTCTGAAGTGTGTTAGAAATTTTACCACACTTGTATCAGCTCTGATTTATAGAAAGTGAGAGGAGTTACAACATTAAAGAAACAGGTAAGGGTCAACTACAGCATTAGCTGTAGTTAATGCTGATTACAACAAAGCGATCAATCAATACTAATTAAAACTAGAAGACAATCTTAATTAGAAGATAACACTTAGCAATGATAATCTTACATACACTAGTGACAAACTAATAAGTCTGAAATCTTTTACCTTCACTCAGCTATCCTCTTTTGGTACCAAAGCAATTCATACAAAGATTAACCTTACAATTGTGATAAAATTCAGGACCAAAAGCCCTATCCTTATCTAAATCCCAAACAGCCCTACTAATCTCTTCCTCGTCAAATTGTCTTTCCAAAACATGTTTTCCCAACAACAATGAAACACCGATATAATCCCTCAATAGAAGACCAACAATAGTCCCCTTGAAGAAATAATGATTTGGAAAATATAGTTATCTCCAAGTCAATAGTCCTAGAAACCCTCACAACTCTCCCTCTACTTCCAGCTCCTTGATCAAACTCTTTTGTCTCCTCCCAGGTGGTATTCTTGGATTCCCACCCTGGGAAAATTTTCGCGGGATCAAATGACCTTTTACCCACCCTCTCAATAACCCCACATGCAACTCCGACCATCGTTGTTGGTTGTAACTCCAACCACCGCTGCTCCGACTACCATGCAACTCCGACCACCATGCGGGACATAAAAATTTTCACAAATGAAATCCATTATAATTTTTTCAAAAATAAACTATATTTTTTATATATAAAACATATTTAAATAAGAAAAAAAATGATTAGATCCATTTTAATTTTTGATTAAATTATTTTTTGATATTCAAAAGATTTTTAGATTGTTAATTCAATCATTTAATAATTTTTTTCTTAATTTAATCATTTTGGTTTCTTTTCTTTCTTTTTCTTTTTTTTTTGGTATTGCTTATTTTATGTGGGATATAATAGCAATGTATTTGTTTTTTTAACAAAATCTATATAGGGATATTTTTGTAAAAGTCACCTAAATTCCCAGGAAAATAACTTCTTTTGAAATGTTCATCATTCCCATAAATTTGCAAGACTAACCAAACACAATTTTTAACATTCCCAGAAACAAGATTCCCAAAAAACCAGATTCCCATGAATCATGTTTCCTAGGAGAAAAAAATTTCTCCTAAACCAAACGCCCCCTTGTAGGAATATTGCATTCCCAGGAATGGAATATGCCCACAAATATTTTTATAATCTAATGTACCAAACATGGGAATCGTACATTCCAAACTTTAGATTCTTGGGAATACAAATTCTGTCCCCATACCAAACGGACCCTTAAGTCTAGACTTTTGCCTCTAGCTTGTTTCCTCTTCGAGGAGAATTTGCTCAAACTCATTATGCAGAGAAACTAACCAGCTTGTTGATCCTCGCGCAGAATAGTGTCACTAGCTAACCTGTCTACATAAGCAATCAAAAATCTTCAGCTTCTTTACTCTCAAATAAGTAAAATATGCATTCCTTGCTTTCAATTTTTCCTTGAAAAGCGTGAACCTAAGAAGCACAAACACTGACACGAGTACAAGGCAGGACACGATAGAATACACGACAAAATCTATATCTGTATCTTAATTAAAGTATCGTGTCATATATGATGAGTATCAAATACGTATTGGACATGATACGACTCTGTTTTTGAAGTATATGTGCTTCATAGGCTTCACCTTATAAACTTTTATCCTTCCCAACCTTCCATTGTACCTTCACGTGTTCTCAAACTGAAAAAGGAGTAGGTCCCCATTTGACCTTACAAGATGCCAAAAGGATAGGGAAATGATCTGAAACTGGTGGGGCAGCACTTCATGAACTAGCTCAGGAAAAAATTCATCCCAAGCATTAGAGACCGAAACTCATCAATGTAGGAAGATATCACTCTGCCCCTACAAACTAACCAATAAACCTACGCAGTTGACAAAGGTATCCCTCAAATCACAATCTCAGAAAAACTTGTTAAAACCCCTCACGCTTGCAATAATCATGAACACTCCCAGATTTTTATTAGGGCTCCTACAAACATTGAAATCTCCTTTAAACACTAAAAAAAGGAACACAAATCATACACCACATAAAGTTCCTACCGTGATAAATATCTATACAAAAGAAGTGTTGGTTCTTATGCTGAAGTAACATACCAGTTCCTATGATCTCTAACATTCAACAAGATAGACAGAGAAAGAACCATACAGAGAATCCACTTTAATAGCAACCCTAGTCTCCCACACAATCAACATATCTTGAGATGCACTACTAGAGGGACCAAAAACCACTCCTTGAACTTGGAGTCTCAAATATTTCTTACCAAAAGACATTCCACACTTTCGGTTTTAGTTTCTTAAAGAATCACCACAACCTAGTGTTTCCCTCTATTCTGAGAATGGAGAGTTCGAAGTAATGGAGGTACAAAGCAATATGGATCCAATCCCTGGGAGGAATTAGTTAAGGGATGTGTGAAGCACATAGGTTGAGACATTAAGCAAGATTAGTGAATTTGAGCTAGCCTCTATCCAACCTCCTCTGTGGAGGTGCATCAAATTGTCTTGCAGGCTGAAAGACAAAGGTCCCATAATGGTTAAAGTGGTTTCCTCTTAGCTCAAGGTAGCAATGGTTGATAATTTAGCAAAGTTAAAGTATGCTTTAGGATGTGTACATGCTAAGAGTTGTGGAGCCCCATTTATAGTGTTGGCAATTAATGCATTAAGGAAACTTGCCAACAGGGCTCTGCTCTTGCATTAAATGGGTGCAAGGCATGCTTGATATAAAGGGAAGAGTGTTTTAACGTTGGAGATGTCAAGGGGCCTGTCAATCCCAAAATGGTGCTAACAAAAGGTGTTAGTTCTAAGAGCTAATAAGAGGAAAAGTTACCTTAACCAATGAGGACCTTATGAACAGAAACTAAGCCAACCCCCATACCTAACTCACTCTAGTAAATCATGCGCATAGTATTAGAACAAAAGTGCCTTCACTCAAATCCTACCAAGCCACTCCCGATGACTATTTCCGGGGGAAAGGAAGGGTAGGTGAAGACCTATCCCTCACAATGCTCAATGCCTTGTCCGTGCAAGGCCATTGCCGTTGGCTCTAAGGCTTGCACCAAACCTACTCTAATAGTGCTTGGACTGACAAGGCAACCTTGGCAAGCTTCTTCTCATGGATACTCTTTGCTAACTCTGAGGAAAGGGCATGAGCCTTAGGGTTAGCCCCATCTCATCCTTACCTAAGACATTTAATCTTTGCAAGGTGAGAAATTCTGTCCAAAGGAAAAGCTTACACCTAGAGGACAGATTCACTAGGCACTCGACTGTCTCTTAAGAGGCTAATTTCTCTAGGCACTTTGAAGGTATCTAGCCATCAAAGGATATATCATCGAGTGCTCTGTGAGCTTGTCTCATCAGAGCATGTATCAGTAAGCACTCTAAGAGTGGGGAAGAATGTTGTGTCCCTTAGACAAACCTCTTAATCTAAGGCGACAAGTTCTTTGGTTGTTTTGAAGATTGTGTTTTCAATGGGGTTTCAGGGAGCCTAGCTTGAGTGCCTTGGCTTGGGCACTTTGAGAGCATAATGCGTAGTGTGGGGACAAAGCTTGGTGCATGTGGCACAAAGTGCAAAGCTTGGAGCATGGTGCATAGGGCTTAGTGCACAAAGGAGAGCAGCATGCGGAGCTAGGGGTACCAAGAGCTCCTCCCTCCTTTCGTTGATGGTGCGTCAAGCCCCCAATGCTAGAGCATTTTCCCTCAGTTGTGTTTCTTTCTTAACTTGTTGGCACTGTGTTAACAGGCGAGGAAGGTGCCTAGGGAAGCTAGGGAGCTCCTGTGTTTTCCGTCCTTACTCAAGTGAGCACACTTCTCTTTAAATACTTAGTATTTGACAAGGCTCCATGTAGGAAACACCCTCCTAATTATATCCTCCTTAACCTCCTTACACTCCAAAGTGTTTCCCAACCCATTAAAATTCCAGCTAAGTATTTCGTTGATAAAACTGACTTTCCCTTCCTTTCAAGCTACCAAAGTTGATAGTGGTAGCAAGCATCTGCAACTCTATCTCAACTCTCCTCCTATCTCTCCTGCGTTTTAGGGGATACTTTTACCCTAACTCCTCTCCCTAATGGACTTAAGAATTTTAAATTCAGTTGCTTCATGGCTTGACAGTCCCTAGTGTCTTCTCCGCTAGCAAGTGTGATTATCTGAAAATAATTATCCCTATAATCCTTTTGTAGTACATAAAAAGGTGAAGATGGACTAGGATGTTCTACCCTGAGGATTGGAAGGATGTCGTGGCCTAATTTACTGAGCTCACGATCACCACCTAAAAATTCAATATCAGTTACAGCAGGAGGTTCACCGATAGAAAAAGTAGAAGCAGAAGAATGAGGGCTATCATCAATAAGAGTATAAAATAAACAATGATGGTGAATTCCACTCCCTCAACTGAAAAATCTTTCATTTGAGGCTCCAAAGTACTTGAAGGATTGACATTTACTTTTTCAAAACCAGGACAAGTAGAACCTATTGCAATGATTGCAATCCCCTTTGTGCACATCATTTGTAAATAAAACCACTTTTTCCACCATAGTTTCCTCCCTGAATCTCTTGCTTTCCAACTGCACATCTTGCATATTTATGCCTCTCATTTTCTCCATAAAACAGCCTTATTCAGCTTCAAACCCTGCACCTGTCTCTTCATCATCAAGTATTTTAATATTTTGGTCTGAAGAAACATCTGTAGAGGCTGTTATTGTCCTCCTGAACAGACCCTATATCTTCCCTATTGTAGTTCTCATCCCCGACAGATTTCTCAGTAAATTGATCATCTAGGGAATTGGGACCACATGTCTGATTACTAAAAGAAGCAGATACATTATTAAAAAAGACTTCTCCATTTCCCTATGGCTACATACTAAGTTCCTACGGATAGGCACTTCCCCAAGCACGCAAAAGGTCGAGAACAATTAGTGAGCACCTTTTAACCCAGTCAAATAGTCCGCATGAGATCTCAACCACATTCACTAATAAATGGAAAAAACAATTCCCTTCTTCCAAATATATATCGAATGTTGTAGCCTAAACAGCTAATTTCTTAATACCTCCTGTAATAATGAGAATACCCAACGAAACCATAATCTGTTTATAGGATGATAGACCCCAACCCTTATTGACTTACGCTAGAAAAAAACAAGGGTATACTGGGAAATGCACACCTTATACACGTGGCAGAGAATCCGAGGAATGTGGAAGTGGAAGGGGGGAAGGAATGAAAAGGGGAGTGGGAGCAGAGGAGGAGGCAGAGAGAAGGTCGTGAGTGAAGGGGGAGTCCAGCATCCCTATCCGCTGGTTGGCCTGGCCTTGGCTGGGATTGGTATCCTTAGGAGTATATGTTTTTGTTCTTTCCTTGAATAACTGTTTATCTGGGCATTGGGTTGTTACTCTAAAGGCATTGTTATTCTCCTGATGTATTGAACCATTATCCATTGCCATCAATACAACAGTGTCTCTTTGGTTAATTGTGAAATTGTCTGGTTATCTTGGAGTTCCAACATAGGACAAGAACAAAAGCTTCTTGACTAACTACCTATTAACTCAATCAATTAACACTCTTGTGAAAATGCACATTGTCATCAGATTCTAGAACCTAATAAGAGTAACTTATGGGAAATTAAAGTTATAAAACAGTATGAGCTTTCTGCACACTTTGGTCACTGTCGCATCAATGGGTGCACATAAGTTTGAAGTTAAATTCGTGCTTTTAAAATTAAGTTTCATGGACTATTTTGGAAAAATACCAGTTAGTAATTTATGTTAACGAACCACCTCAGATCATTAATTCCATTTTGGTCATCTTGAAAAGGAATTAATGACTCCATGTCTCCACCATCAAATTTAACTTCATACAAAACCTGTGAGCCGCTGCAACACACAAGTGAACACTAAGCTTGTTCAATCTATCCTAGTTAACATATCATCCAGTCACAGATAGGATTAAGGGCCCGTTCGGTTTTACTTAAGTAGAAGGAGAATGAATTTTTTTTGAAAATAATGACTTCTGTCATTTTTTGAGCTGAAGTAAAATGAGAAATTGTGATTAAAGTAGAATCCCTATTTTATAGCTTCTCCTTTTAGGAGAAATAGATTCATTTTTTTTCGACTATTTTACCCTTCTGCTCATCATAGTTACATCTTTTTTTTATTATAATATCATAATTAAATTTTATCATAATTATAAAATTTAAATTTAATC
>JASKGM010004220.1:0-12059 GCA_034509205.1 Ceratonia siliqua
AGGAATGATTTTCGTACACCACACTTTCTCTACATCACTTTACACCATCATTTTGTATTAATATGTTTGCTGACTCAACAGCTGAGTCAGCAAATATACTAATATTTTATTCTATCCCCAAAATATTGCTTTCCATCACCCATATCTCTTTCCCTCTTTTCATTTCAAACTAACTTCCTCCACCGTTTCAGAGCACGGCCATCCTCTTCCACCGTCGCCACCGTCGAACGCATGCCACCGTCACCACCGTCATTTGCCTTTGTTTCCCACCGGTCTTCACCATCGCCGCAGACCTCCACCACGGGAACAGAACACTCGCCTCTTCTCTCATATCGAATGAACTTAGATCGATTGGAAGCATTACCTAAGAAGCTCAAATCCAAAAGACCCTAAGGACTAACCCACAAATACTTAAACATGTCTTATTTGCTGTCTAGCACAGTAAGTTGATGGTTGAAAGAGCATTTTTATTACTGTGTGGGCATCTCTTTTACCTATTTACTCTTTGCATGAACCAAAAAGAGAAATGATGATTATCGGTGGCATCTTAGGTGTGGTCAAAATGATTGTACCAGTGTGAGGAAAAATCTAAATGATGGGTCTCTAATACAGGTTTTCCTATTTACTTTTCTAGTGTTTTCCTTGTTTGAATTCTTCTTTCTAATACAGGTTTTCACATTGCTCAACCACACCAAATTAACAGTTAAAAATTAAAGTGTCCTTATAAGTAAAGAAGAACCTGTGTGGTTTTGCAGAGTGCCAGCTGAAGAAATTAAGTAGCCCAAATGGGAATCTTGCTACATTATGTAAACCAACTAACCAATAATACTCTATGACTTTATGGCTTAATATTTGTTTCATACTCTGTTTTCTTGGAGTCGACGGCCTTGTTAATGGAAGGAGGCTGTCGGAGCCGATGGTGTCCGACAATGGGGACCGGAGATGGGCGACCGACGATGGGCACCGGCAATAGACGATGGGCGAGTGCGAGCGAGCTGGCTTCTGTTGCTGGAAGAAAACTGGAGGGAAACGAAAATGGAGATATGAGCGGAAATGAAAATGGAGGAAAGAAAAAGTTGGTGGGGGAGCCAGCAAGTTTATTATTTTTTTAATGATGGTGTACAAGTGGTGTACATATTTGAGTGTACACTTAACATTTCTCTTTCTTGACATATCTTAAAAAATTATTTCACATTATCGAAAAGAGTGTGAGCCAATCTAAATAGAGTAGAAAAGAATTAGAATACGCAAGAGATGATGTATGAAGTATGAAGTATGAAGTATGAAGGGCATTCTGCCAAGTTGCAATGGAAACTGTAGCCCGCACCACCCAGCCCCGTTGAAATCACCGGAATACCATACATATTATATTGTCCACATATTTTAATATTTTTTGTAAAATTAAGAAATATATTTTAATTTGAGTATGTGTTGAATAATTTTATTACAATTATAATCCATGGTTCAATTGGGTGAGGTTTTCAATAAATTTGGGTTCAATTTAAGTGTGAGAATTTTAGTTTAGACTTTATGAAATGAAACTGAAAAAAAAAATAAAAAATTAAAGCGTGCTTCACTAAACTAACCTCACAGATAATCTTTTTACAAATTTTGTAAACAAATTTATATTACAATAAAAAAATGACAATTATTGGGATGAAACATTTTAAAGACTTTGTTTATAAAAGCAATATTACTCTTAAATTATCATTAATTTAATAAGAATAATCTTCCTTACACAAATTTAATTTTTAAATTAGGCATAAATTATTAAAATAATAATTTTTAATTGCCTAAAAAAAGGTTAAACTGAAATCCTCACCTAGCCCCTTGCTGCTATCTACTTCATTAGACCGCGCCTTCTTGGAACCCCTTTGCGCCGACCTGTTCAATAAGTCGGCCTCTCTTTTACTCTGTTTATCACTCATCCACTAACATATTTTATTAGAAAATTCTGAATTCGCGGCTCATTCTGCATGAATTTCCCGTGTCCTTTTGTTTCATTGGATGGCATATTTCAAATCCCTTCACAGCCAGCCTGTCTCTCTCTCTCATATTAATTTTCAATTGTTCATTAATTCAAATCTTTCTCCTAATTAACTTGATATTAATTTATTATAGAGATATGGTGACATTATTACGTTGATTTGTCCAGTTTCGTCGTTTCTTCCTTTCTTTTTTCCCTCGTATATTCCTTCTCGCTCCTGCTCTGCCTTATTCATTCTGGTATCCTCCGCCCTCTTCTCTTGCTTCTCAATCTCACTCCCCTCTCTCCAATCCTACCATTCCTTCGTATCAATCAGGTAATTTTCCAAGTCTTCCCCTCTTCTCTCCCATTCCGTTTCTTCCCTCCTCTGTCTTATCCTTTCTTTCACAAACTTTCGACTATTTTCCATCTTCTTTTTTTTTGTTTAATTTCCGCGAAAAGAGAAAAGAGAAACGGTTTCTAATCTGTTATTTTCTTTTTAATAGTATTCGGTTTTAACTTCCAAACAATTATCAAAGATTTGCCTTTGGAATTATTCCTTAAATTTTCTTTCAACCCGAACAAACTTTATCAGTATTTATTCTCACGCTTTTTATTTTCCTATAAATTACGGCAGGTTAAGATTTTTTCGATTCACACTACAGAATTCCAGGCAGAAATTCAAGATTTTTTTTTCTTAACTATAATCAGGGATCCGGACGCGTAGAACGATATGGCCGAAGAACACCGATGCCAAGCTCCAGAAGGCCACCGACTCTGCGCCAATAACTGCGGCTTCTTCGGTAGCCCAGCCACTATGAATCTCTGTTCCAAATGCTACAGAGACGTCCGCCTAAAGGAACAACAAGAAGCCTCTACCAAATCAACCATCGAAACCGCTCTCTCCGCTTCTTCTACGTCTGTGCCGTCACTGGCCATCGAATCCCTCCCTCCTCCGCCGGCGTTGACACTGCCGGAGGTTGCAGTAGACGCGTCGAGCTCCGCATCTGCAACCGCCGTACCGCAACCCAACCGATGCGCGACTTGCCGAACAAGGGTGGGGTTGACCGGGTTCAAGTGCAAGTGCGGTATCACGTTTTGCGGGGTCCACAGGTATCCGGAGAAACACGGGTGTAGCTTCGATTTCCAGAAGGTGGGGCGGGAGGAAATAGGTCGAGCAAATCCTGTGATCAAAGCTGAGAAGCTGCAAAAGATTTAATTCTTTTTAATCTGCACCGTTGGTTGGAGCACAGGGATCAGGAGATTTATAGAAGTTAATGGTGGCCGTCCATCGTGGAAATGTGGATGCATCCTGCGAAGCTTGATAACATGTACCATAATTGATTTGATAAAATTGGATTTCTGGTCTAGAAAGGTCGAATAAGTCATATATGTGGCTTTGCTTTGTAAATAGGAAGACCCTTTTCTTGTGTTAAGAAGATTTTAAAATGTTAGGTCCACCTACTTCTATATAGAGCCTTATTTGTGGTTGAAATGGGAAGCATGTGGAGTTTATATATACAGCCAATCCACTGGGGAGGAGCATTTCCGTTGCTTTCGATTAGTCGTCATCTCCTTCATACAGTGTACTTGTTTATTCCACGGCAATTTTTATATTTTTTTAAGTTGACTTTAGATCAATTGCATTCAGAGTTAAGAGAACGGATGGTATTAATATGTTAGGCACATTAACTTTTGGTATCATGCCAAGGAAGAATCTTGCCATTTTTGTTCCATTTAGGAAAGTGATTTGGACATATCAGTAAAAAGCAGAAAGAAAAGTGAAAGAGGATAAAAGGAAATGCCGAAGCCCTCACGGGGATCACCCACAGGAATTGTAAAACCAAAGCAAGGCTATGATTCCCAATGTACACAAGAGTTACAGTGAAGCAAACGCAACCACAGGAATTGTGACCTCTTTGAACTGTCACGTAGAAATACAGCCAATCATTACTTAGAAACCTCCTTCTGAAATGTAGGTAGTTGCAAATCATTCAAAAGGCCAACAAATTTTTATTACAGCAATATATTCCTATACCTCTCAACAATGGAAAGGATAAATTAATGCAGATAGTCCTTCTGAAAGATGAGTGGAAAAAAAAAAGTTAAGCAAATAAATATTCTTTATCACTCATCCTAGCTAGGCTGCAAATACTTGTACTCAAGTTGCTACAAAGTAATTAATGAAGCTCCTGTTTCCTTGGTGGAATATTCTCCACAATCCAAATCAAGGTTTCAGAGTTCGTCATGAGCAACCGACGATGTCTCCCAGCATGCTTTGGAGCTGCTTAAACTATGTATCCAAACACCATCAGCTACAAAGGCATCAGAGTCGTTGTTTCTGTGCCATGACCCATGTGCATGTGTTTCGTTTACTATTCTCAACCTTGCATGACCAAAGCTTGGCTCCCGATACAATGATAAGGGGCTTGGACGCTTCTTGAACCTATATATTGTCAACATCCACAAACATGTTTATTAAGGCCCAAATAATAGGGTAAAATAGAACTAAAAGTTAATGAATTAGTGTAGCTCACTTACGTTAACGCTAGTCCCTCACGATTTCCTCCATCCCCAATTGTCACGTACATCGGACCACACGAATCAGCCTTGTTGTCGTAAATTCGAGTCTGCAATTCATCCATAATCCAAAAATGAAATAAATAATTTAAAAGAGAAAAAAAAAAGTAAGAAGGAATCGAAAGTGACATACAAAGCGTTCGTACGCATGAACATGACCAGCAAAAACCAAGTCAACTCGGGCCTCATAAAGCAACTCCTCCATGGCTTGTCTCATGCTTTCACCTTCCCCTTGATGTGCCTCATTAGTATTATACCAAGGTGCATGCACAAGCGCAATTACCCAAGGAGTCTTCTTCCTATCAACCTTTGCCAAGTCAGACTGGAGCCACTTGTATTGGTCGGAATCAGCGTCGAAGTCCGTGTAAGAACCCAACATCAGAATGTGGGTACCGGCAACATCGAATGAGTAGTAGAGGTTGGAGGTAGAGCCACTCTCCTTGTAAGGCATTGGCCAGCGAGCATTGTAGGCCCTGAAGGCCTCTGGGAAGATAACTGGGAAGGACTCGACCTCGTGGTTGCCTTCGGTTACCATCCAAGGCCTTCGGCTAGCGCTTGACTCCACCAAACGCCCGAAGGAGTCCCATAGTGGTTGGTGGGTGTCGGCGTAGGACAGATCTCCCGGTAATAAAAACACGTCGTAGTCTCTGCCCTCAACGTGTTCTAAGGTTGATTTAGTCCATTCAGTTTGTCCCAAGTCCCCTGCACACAGTACAATTATCTGAGTTAGAACTTAGATCTCTTTCCTACCTAAACCTAAGTCTATTTAGCAAATTGTGCTGCTGATGTCTTATCTATCTAATTAGTCGGATTTGGATTATCGTCATAAACTTACTGTTTTGGTAATTTTGATCATCCCTATGAGATTCAACTTACTGTACCAAGTTGGCCCAGTTCACCAAACACAAAAAAAAAAAAAACAAAAGAGAATGTTAAACTTCTTTGTATGCTTAGGATTTTTCATAATCTATTGCCTAGGGGCAAGTTCTGCAGATCAGGCCCTTTGAAACCAAGACAACTATTAAGAACAGACAACCTGATTTAACTACGAGCTCTCTAGGCCATGATTATGGGTTTATGCTAGGCTGGCACCACTTTATATTGGATGTATCCATATACTTCGGCCCAGAGAGGTAGTTTTATGGATCTATATTCAAGTAACCCCCTTCCTTTCAACTCATGCTTATAAAATTCTAGGGGTTTTTAATTTAATTTTTTAGTAAATCTACTTTTTGGTTGTTTGACATTCAAAATTAATAATCATGATAGATTAATAGTTCATATTCTGATAAATTAATTTCTTTATAAAAAATTAGAAAAATAAGTTCTTTTGCTACATAAAATATTTTTGAAAGATAATAATAAAATATTTTCAACAGTATGTAAAATCCAAAAGAGAAAAGATGGTCCTCCTCCCATCACTTAATTTAAGAGTTGCTAGAAAAATAGTTAGTCCATACAAGTGAGTAATTCTATTATGAAAAACATGTTTACATATTTTCACGACTACCCCTTGAAAAACTACTGCTGAAAATCCTTTTAGGTTGAAATTGACGGAAAAAGGTGTATAAGAAATTCACCGTTTCCTATTTTCTTCCACACATAGCCTGCTTAACCTACATGCTTTCGTTGATTCAAAACCCTATATAGAATATAGAGAGAAGCATTTCACGTAAAGACGTCATTAGACTGATTAGGTGTTTTGCTGTTTTGAACTATATGTACGTATCGTATGCCCAAGTTTTATAACTTACGACTAGACAGTTGGCAAGTTCGAAATGGCAGACCTAAGTAAACGCTTTCACGTTATCAATGAAGCCTAATAATTGCGGGGGCATATATTGGTTTAAGAGTTGAAAAAGATTCTTCAAGTACGTTTGGCATACATCGTACACCTTATCCCTAGTTATGCAATCTTTGCGTTGGTTTGAAGCACTCTAATTAATGAAACTCGATCTCGTACATTAATAACACCCATTATCCCTTACCCATAGGAACAAATCAAACTTTGGCCATGAACTATGAATTAAAGACCAAAACGTACCGACCACCACAAATTCAATGGGCAACTTCGCTGGAGGTGTCTTGAAGGAAAACTCCGGGTCGGACCCTCCGCACCTGTAGAAGTAAGTGGTGCTTGGCTCTAGAGGCCCGATTTTGACGTGGTGTATCTTTCCGGAGGTGTAGAAGAAGTAATGGTATTGAGTATGCTCCCCCGTGGCTTTTGCACTATATCTACCTGACTTTGTTCCATATTCTACCACAGATGGCGCCTCCTCGTCCTCTGTGATCCACGACACTCTCATATGGTCCTTTCCCACCAGTGAGATGTGCACCTGCATGCGCAGTATATATAAACAATGACCGAGATGGTTGTATATAAAAAAAGTAATGAAGAAATGTATCCTATATAGATGTTGAAATTTGAACCTGTTGAGGGTCAGAGTCGGAGCGCTCGTGAGAAGTGAAGATTAGTTGGCGTGGAGGCTGACGAGAAAAATCATTCCCTTGTGATTGTAGGAGCTGAGGGAACTGCAGGAAGCATAAGACGTGCAGGAGAAGGAGGAATACTAGTGACCTACATGGGCCCATTTTGTTTTTCTTGGCTTCCAATGGGAGTTTTGAGATAATGGTAAACCATAATATGATTTCTGAATAGGCTGATTGAACTTGAATTATAAAGGGGTTGCGCAGAGTGAGGGAGAAATACAACATTTAATTAATAACCATGTTTTCTAATTTAAAATTTAGGGCTGGGTCAGAGTTGGAGTGTTGCAATGGCGTGTAGTAAGTTTGTTTGAAAAATGTTGGATAATGTATTATTACATCCACCGACGACACGAAAGTCATAAACTAATCACTTTCTTGGGTTTTTCTTTAGGATCACGCACATATGCCAAGAACGTTGTTAAAAGAATGGTTTTCCATCTAAGATAGGTGAACATTTCGATGATGTTGGTTGTGCAAATCTAATTAATATTACTGGTATATATCGAAATTTTCTTGGTCAGTTTAATCATTCATTTAAGAGAGGGGTAGAGGGCGGACTGCGGACTGCGGACTGCAGACTGCAATGGCTATACATGAAGAAGAACCCCTTTGGTTCAAAGTTCTTAGATGATCACAGCTTGTTTTTCTTTTCCTCAACAAACTAATGCTGGGCATTTCTTAACTCTAGGTTGAATGTGAAGGGAAAAAAAACAGAAACTAGGAGATGTTTCTAAAGTGGGAGCCAAGGCAGTTCCACATGTGGACGGCGCTACCCTTCCCTATAAAGTCAAAAACCTCTCTCGTATGATCAGTTCCATTATTTTATCTTAAAATTTATTTACTTACTTAGCACGACTGAGAAATATGAAGTTAGGCTGCTGATTTGTTTAGTGTGTTCAAACTTCAAAGCATTATAGAATTAAAAAAACGAGACTTGAAATTTCAGAGTTAACTTATTCCTCTGGACATGTAATTATCGGAATATCTTAGGAATATGCTTCTACAGAAAACAAAATGGCTGTACCTAGCGTCCATTTTAATATGATACACACCATCTAATCGGGTGACTGGAAACTAACTTGTTGGTACCATCAATGGCAATTGTAAAAGAATTCAAGAAATTCTATGCTTTATGCTAGGGATGGTTGATAATCCTAATTATATTTTAATGTTCAATTGAAACAACACAATTGGTTCCCTAATCTGCCAATGGAATATTAAATGTTGGGATATATGTATACAGAGAGGACAAGTGATTGGTTGTTCCACTTTGTTTGACCCGTGAACTATTAAATTTTTACTAAAATAAGTGGAAATAAATAATAAGAAAAACATTAATTAAGGAGAGAACCTTGATATTTGCTTGTTCTAATTAAAAGCATTAGATCGAGTAGGTCTACTAAAAAGGACAAATGAGATAAGGATCGACTGGCATCGCTAAACATGAGCCCATTTAAAAATAATCAAATAAACACATAAATCATTATCACGTGGTCATTCTTTATCTCTTTTTACATTGATAATCATTTATATACAAAAGTAAACACCTTCTAAAATACATCAAATCAACCATGAGTTTAGGATATATATATAAATTGTATACTTGCATATATAAACTATCCATACCCTGTATCCAAATACGATAAATATATTTAAGAATTTTGTATACGTATAATACGATATATATCGTATATAAATCTGTCAATCCAAGCTATATCCAGTCTAGCTAAAACGTTCTGTGCCAGAAAGTAAACTGGAATTGAGGCTTGTGTATACGGCATATGTGACGAGGGAGTGTTGCGTTTGATAACCATCTAAGTTGCGTAAACTTTAAACCACACGCCAGATCCAAGCAGTCGCAATTAGTTATTTAGAAAACCTCAATGGAATTTATATGTATATGAGACCCTTATTCAGTTGGATTCTTATTAATATTAAAAATAACAAGAAACATATGATACTTCTCGTTTTAGCATTATTGACGAAAGGTTGGCAAACTTATAAAAAACACCTGGGAATTTGCATTTGATGTTGGTTTCTATTGTGAACTGCTATATGTACAATTAAATGGGGGCGCACCTATGTATGGAAAAGTTTAATTATAATGATCTAACTATAAACAATTCAAAATTTAATTATATTTATGATGAAATTATTTTGTACCCTTAAAACCATTCAAGGATAAAAAAAAAAACGAGAAAGTGTTGTACTTTCCTTTTTACCATGAGGTAATAAGTTTATATTATGTAGACGAGCATCCTCTTCTTTAATTTGCTTCCGTTTCACTTTACTTGACAATTTTAGTGTTTCTATTTAGTATTTAGTGTTAGCAATGTTCAAAAGGATTGGATACTGGTACTTACAGTACTTACCACTCTGAAACAGTAAGAAGATGGCATTTACAAGAGGGCGTAGGTAGCTAGGCATGTCCAGTTTAATTTTCTGTTAAGTAGTTGAGATATCACATCACTTGAGATTAAACGGTAACGTTTAGCGTGAATACCCGGCAAGTCCGGACAAGCAAAGCAACGCGATGCCAAAAAGGTCAATCCCATCACACTCGTGGTCACCAAAATCCTTTGCCTAAGCCTAATGAAACCAAACCAAACCAAACACTCCCTCCTTCACCGCCAAAACTTCCTTGTCCGTTTTCTTTTGTAGTTGTTTTTTTTTTCTTCTCCAACTAAATCATAATCATGACTATTGTTATAGTCACTTGAAACCATTATAAGTTTTCTCTTTTTTCGTGCAGCAAATCTAAAATGACATCCACGTGTCTGCTGTGAGAATGCAATGGCTGATTAATCATAACAGAAGGGGTCATCGTGGGCATCATTAAACTATTTGTTGTGTATATATATATATATATATATATATATATATATATACAAGGACAGCTCCTAGGCAGGTGCTATATAGATTCATTCACATATTACGCTGACAGGCTGACAGCTCTTCTTACTCCTCTTCTTCTTCTTTCCTTTGCACTTGAGGGAGGGTTAACTGTTCTAGTTATATATTATGAGTTATATTATTATAATGGATACAAAAGTGCAATGGGTGAATCTGTTTCTGATAGTAATGGGATTGTTGCCAGACGTGTATTCATACCTTCGGCCGCCGCCTCGTGAAACACTCTTCGTCCCACATTCCACGGATGCTTCTTCTACCACTTCGCCCCAGCAGGTACCTATGCACACACCTCTCTTCTCAGCTATACAGAAATTTGTTTCTATCGTATTGGGTCATATTGCCCTGATCAATTCTTGAAAATGGGCTTTTTTCGTTGGAGAAGCTATTGGGGTTGCATGTGTTTTCGATCAGTCTCCAGTTCTGGAGATGGGCATGAGGTGATCCATCATTTTCTGTGATGGGTTTGTGGTATGGTGGAAAATCAAAATGGTAAAGATTGGAAAGGATGGAGGAGAGGTTTGGCACGCAACGCATTCACATGACAGACGCTTCTGGCTAGGCAACACGTATCTATCAGATCACACCCTGTGTCAATCAAACTAATCACTGCTCTCCACTTGACGAAATTTAATGTTTTCGTTCTCTTTTTCAGAATTTGAGGGGTTAATTGCGGTCGATTTACAATTATATATGCACATTTAATATAGTTTCTAAATATACTCCCGAATCCCGTTTTGTTTCCCCCCAGACGACTCCGTCTTATTCTTATGTTAAAAAGTTTCCAGTAAACAGCTTATTCTATTCTATCATGATTCATGACCCAATCCATAGTTATTTGTCTAATTGTCTTCTTTTAATACGCTCGTGATTGTTGGGATGCCTAATATAATGATCAAATCCCACCAAAAAAAAAAAAACTCCTAAAACATAGTGTCTGCTAAAACTCAGATTGATTTTTATTACCGTATGTCTTTAAATTATATCTAGTTCTATTTATGAAAATAGAATCCCTTTCCAGTAATTAAAAGTAGAAAAAAGAATGGAGTTTTATATTCTATTGATCAATAGAAAATTTATGTTACGCTATGGGATCTTGATAGTTACTTGATAGTTACTTCCCGTATTCTAATTTTTTTTTCCATCCCTTAGATGTGATTCATGACCAAGTTTATATTAAACATTTAATTTTTCTTCAAAACTTGAATTTTCTCAGGCTTGCTTGTCTACTGTCTAGTTCGTAAGGGTACATAAAAACCATTGGACCACTTTTAAGGTCCATTTAGCACAAAATATCAGCCTAATAAGAAAGTTAATTGAGATTGCAGGTGCATATATCTCAGGTGGGCCAAGACAAGATGAGGGTATCATGGATTACAAAAAGCCCAACCCTTTCAAAACTGGAATACGGTCCATCTCCTGGAGCTAATAGTATCTCTGAAACAGGAACTACCTCTTCTTACCGTTATATGCTGTATAAGTCTGGTGAAATTCACGACGTAGTAATTGGTCCATTGAAACCCAATACCGTCTACTACTACCGTTTGGGTGACTCTTCTTCCCCCCAACAATACAATTTCAAAACTCCACCCTCTCAATTTCCCATCAAATTTGCAGTTGTTGGTAAAGTGACCAAGAGCTCGCTAATTCACTTATATAATGATCTCTGGGTCAGTACCCTTTGATTGTTGTAATCTTATTAACTTATAACCTAATAGCTGATATTAATTTATGCAGGTGATCTTGGACAGACAAAATGGACTAGGTCCACCCTGAATCATATAGCCCAATCAAACTACGATATGCTGCTGCTACCAGGGGACCTGTCCTATGCAGATTACGTCCAGACTCAATGGGACTCCTTTGGTCGCCTGGTTGAGCCATTAGCCAGCCAGCGTCCTTGGATGGTCACCCAAGGCAACCATGAGGTTGAGAAGATTCCAATCGTCCACCGCCAGCCATTCACTGCCTACAATGCGAGGTGGCGAATGCCATTTGAAGACAGTGGATCAGACTCTAATTTGTACTATTCTTTCGAGGTGGCTGGTGTTCATGTTATCATGCTGGGCTCATACACCGACTTTGATTCTGATTCTGCACAGTACAAATGGCT
>JASKGM010004231.1:0-12058 GCA_034509205.1 Ceratonia siliqua
ATTGCCATCCCAATATTAATCCTTTCCTCTAGGAAATTAACCCTCTGCCTTTATGTTCAAAATTTATATTTTCATTGTAAACTCAGTGAATTTAGATCCTAGTAATTAATTCATATCCAGAGGGAATATGATTAGGTGTTAAGTCACAGATCATTCAGTAACTCACAGAGGCTATGGTTGTCCATTATGTCATAATGGAAGGTTCTTGCATCAACCGGTTTAAAATCCAAGGTATTAATGTATATAAAATCTTAAACAAACTAAACCCAATCTATGCATTGTGAGGAAACAATAGGTCCCTGACTATGGGGAATGACAAATCATAGTTTGATTAACCCACAGGATTGGAAACAAGACCATTCACAATTAGACCAGAAATTAAATGATACATAGAGAACCAAATCTAGAAATTAAGTCTGATCAACACATGCAATAATTAACAATCAATTTCATAAACTTGTAAGAAGGATACAGTGGGTAACTGTAAGTTCAAATGAAATTCTAAACTGAAGAAGCCAAACATTTTGTCTAATTGAAATGTCATAAACAACGAATGGCAGGCATTCTAGTGTGCATCAATGACAGTAAAACAATATGTTCCCACTAAACAAGAGGTCACATGATATAGAACAGCCTAATGTGAATTCAAAGAGTGTATTATAGCAGAGTTCCATATCTAGAACAAAAGTGATTAAGCTGAAATTAGGAAATCCTGCCTCAAACAGAGATTAAGAATCTAGTAAAGGCAACCAGTAATCAAAGGCTAACAGAGATAAAATCCCCCAGTAAGGCACATAATGACCTGAGATTACGGACCCCCTTACAATTCATTAACCAACCAAAAAGATTAAAAATGCACTTCAGGATGACATAATCGAACAAATTCTCCTAGGTTGGTTCAGTCTTACAGAAACACAGGATTCCCCTAATCAGAGATATACAAACCTCTAATCCGGGTTTTAGTCTACCATAAGCTTAATCAATAAGAGTATACCCTTTTTTAACAAAGGAAAAAATGTAAAACCACAGCAGAATTAGTACCTTTTCAAATGGGGATTCCTCGATTTCCCGATTTACAGTTCCCTTCTACTCTTTGTTCTCTAACTTCGGTTTCCTTTGTCTCAGCCAGAATTTCTCTTTCGTCTCCGGTTTCGTCTCTCTGATTCTCTCGTCGTACTCTCTTGATCTGGTTCCCCTTTTATAGCCACTTCGTCCCTCTTACTAGAGTAATCGTGCCGAGGAGTTGGCTGAGCGAGTACATCGAGGTGATTGCAGAGGAGTAGAGAAGTAGATTCTGAGATATAGAGCCTAGGGTTACAAGTAAGTATGCAGAGGATGGTTGCATGAAGAGAAGGAATTTCAGAGAGTGGGTTTGCAGGGGAGTGGCGCCAAGAGTTGGAGGTCACATCAAAAGGGGAATGGAGAGAGGGTGGTCGCCGAGATTATTGAAGGCGTGAAGATGAGGGATTTGGGGTTGATGAGATGGTGAGCAGTGAAGTGGTTTGGGGGAAAATGGGTTGTGTGTGCAGAGAGTGGTTGACTGGAAGAGTGGTTGGCACATAGATGAGATGAAGAGGAGAAGTGAATGTGCAGAAAGGAATGGGCGTGAAGCCGAAAATGGGGGAAAGATTTTGGGGAACTAGGTTTAGGTCAGGTGGATCCGAGTTATGGGTTGGGTTACCGGTTTGAAGTTTGGGTATCCGGGTGAATTGGTTTGGGCTCCAGAATTAGGCTTAATTGAGTCCAAGTTTGAGGGAGTTGAATTTGGGCTAGTGGGCTTCTGATGGATATTAGGCTAATGCAATGGATTGGGTTAGAAAATTAGGGGGATTGGACCAAATATTGGGTTTGGAGTATTTTTTCTTTTTTTTTTAGTTTTTTTTTTGCATGGAATTAACATAATGACAAATAATATAAATTAAACAAAAATAAATAAAATAAAGGACAAAAATAGGTGTTTACAAAGGGGTAATTTTTATTTATTTCCATTTTGAATATAATCATGTCAAGGATTGAGTGGTGTTTTAGGATTATTCAACCGTGAAATAGATAGTTTGGTTCCATTCTTCCAACTCTGTTTGCCTGGTGTTCACATTTTTTTATTTTACTACAAGTCAGTGTTATCTTGATTGGTATACAGGTTCTTTTTGTGTGAAGAATCCTTCTATCTTTAGTATTTTTAATCTTCTTGAGGTGTTTTGTTTAATCATTCTAGAGTGAAGTCGTTTCATTCTAGCATTTTAAACTCTTTGATTTGCTAGGTTTGTGGTGTTCAAAATTTTTTATTTACTATTAGAAATTTGAAATGTTTTCATTTAAGTGTGTAGTGTCTGAATGTAGTCCTATGCATTTGGTTTCACCATAAATAAAAATGATCTCCTTTTCTTCATCCAAGTTCTGTTTCACTTGAAGAGTTAGATGTCTCTCTGTTATCTTTGCATTTGATTTTATCTCACCATGGAAAACAAGATACTCTATTCAGGCTTTGGGATGTATGCAAAACTGACATTGTTTTTTTTTAGATATGTTACTGTTTTTATTTCCTTCATGAATAATAAAAAAATATATATGTTATTGTTTTCATGCTTTTATGTTTGACCATTTCAAAATGTACACATGATGGAAACTTGATTGTTTTCTTGAAAAGGGATTCTGGGTTGCCTTTGTACGTTTTGGGTGTATATGTTTTCAATGTTTATTTGATTCATCTCATCTTTAGTCATCTTCATTCTTAATTTGTAAAATTTTTTATACTTAATTTCTTTGTTTCCCTTTTCCCAATTGTAAGCATGAGCCTTTCCTTTGTTTCCCTTTTCCCAATCCGAAACTTAATTTGTAAAATATACGTTATGAGTTTTACCAATGCAAAAATGAGATGTACAAAACACCTTGCTTCTTTTTTTAGGAAATAACAAAAATAAAACGTTTTTTTATCTTCAAGTTAATGGCCTTTTGAAGATAAATTAAATAGGTTTCAATATGATTAAGTAACATGTTTGTTTTGGTGTTCCTTTTTTTAGTAAATAATTTGTAAAACTCATGGGTCCAAGGCCCAAAGCCCTTCTTTCTAAAATCACAATCCAAAAATGAGTTTCAATGGCCCATTTAATTTAATTTTTCAAAATGGGTTTAAAGGTCCCATTTGAATTAATTTTAAAATGAGTTTCAAAGAGTTCATCCAATTTATTTTGCAAAATGTGATTCAAAAAAGGAAAGCCCAATCAGTTCACTCAAAAAAGGTTTTAGAAGGCCCAATTAAATATTTCAAGTGAGTTTCAAAAGGTCCAATTTGCTTTAAGTTACTTTTAGGGAATTTTGTTTTGAAGTAGGGAAGTTTTAATAGATTTTTGGACCCTAATGTTTCAGAAATATCATATTGCCCCCCAATACTCTTAGAAATTCCATTTTTATCGCTAAACATTCTAGAAACTTTAGTTTTGCCTCGAAACTTTTGAAAATTAGATTCTAACCCAAAATAATAAGTTTTACTTCTTCAAACATTATATGGAGAATTGTTTTCCCATTTTGTTAAGCTTTATGTGAAAAATCATTTTCTCATTTTGACTCATTTTATTTCAAACATTATGTAGAGAATTATTCTCTCATTTTGTTAGGCTTTATGTGAAAATGTATTTTTTCATGTTGTCTTATCTTCTTTAAACATTATGTGCAGAATTGTTCTTCCATTTTGTAGGCTTTATGTGAAAATTCATTTTCCCATCTTGTCTTATTTTCTTCAAACATTAGGTGGAGAATTGTTCTTCCATTTTGTTAAGCTTTATGTAGAAATTCATTTTCTCTTATTGTCTTATTTCCTTTATAAACATTATGTCAAGAATTGTTTTCTCATTCTGTCAAGCTTTATGTGGAAGTTTATTTTCTCATATTGTCTTAATTCATTATAATATTTTGTGTGAAGATTTATTCTCTCACATTATCTAAAAATGTTTTAGGGAAGAAATCATATATCATTTCTAGGCAAGTTCTCATCAAAACAAAATCTGAACTACGTTGACATTGATCCCTTTTAGGGTACGTAGGCACTTACACAGTAAGGCAGCTCTGGTTCTCTCTTACTTTATCCAAAATATTTTCGCCTTAGGGATGAGCTCCCCAGGCAAATCTAACTACTAGCATCATAGGAAATGGATTACATATATTCTCAAGGCACAATCTCATTAAAAAAAATCTTGAACTACATGAATCTTTTTATTTTTTCTAAATCACGATAACAAAAAAGGGTAATTAAAATAATTAAAATATGTCAAACTTAAGCACAAACAATTTAGGATAATCATCCTTAAAAATGGATATTGTAGGGTGCCTAATACCTTCCCTATGCGTAATTAGACTCCCGAACATTTTCTCTGGTTCCAAGGGCTAGTATTTAGTTTTTAAATGATCCTAATTATCCTTTTAATTAATTGGTGGTGACTTCATTTTTTAATCTCTATGTTTTTTTCTTTTGTTGTTAAGGTCATGATAATGTCTTTTTCCCAACCGTCTCGTTGTGACAATTGAATTTTTTTAAAGCTAAAAATATTGACTCATGTTATAGTTTTTATAGAAATCAACTTAACAAGTTATTCATTTTTCTAGTTGTTAGTCAGTTGCATCTTGCCTCTATAGATTCTTATTTGCTATCTTAGCATATCATATCAAGGTCAGTACTCTTGCTATTTTGTGCCGAGGAACTGTGCCTAGGCTGGTGGTTATGGTTTTTTAATCTTTGATGGATTATTGTGAGCATTATGTGATGTATAAAATATGCACTAGGGTAAGAATGATTTATAGTAGCTTAAGCATAAACCCTCTAGTTAGATCTCTCTGGAACATTATAATATGAGAAATGCTATATTGAAACTATTAGTTTCATACCTTTGGAACATTATAATATGAGTAACTCTAAGAGCCACTTTGTATCCTATTTTTTGTATTCCAGCAATGAATTTATAGTATCATAATATGAAACTTCACCAATGAATTTATAACTCAATAAAAATTTCTAATAATAAAAACTTACTTGTTATTGCTTATGATTAGTAAGTTGATGTCCCATAATATTAATAGATATCATATTGTATTTATCCCATAATATTAAATGATGACGTTGATGTCCTTTCTCATTGTTTGTATAATTATAGGGAATAATGGTTGATAAAGGTTTGATACAAATTAGAAATAGAGTTGATCGAAGGTATATAAGGGGAGTATACGGTTTTCTTGACTTTGCTTGTAGTCAACTTGGGGTGAATAACAAAATTCGGTGTTCGTGTGATAAATGTAGAAACACCACATGTAATAACCAAGCGACAATACGGAAGTATCTCTTTCAAAGAGGATTTTGGAGAAGTTACGAGACTTAGGATTTTCATGGGGAACCTTCAAAGACAACTTCACAGTGTCCTGATATTAGTGACTCTAGGGAAAATAATAATGTTATTGAGGATGATATTATTGGAATGGTACATGTTTCATGTGGCTTTATGAACATGGATACTAGGCAAAATGATCTTGATTTCATTGAATAACTAAATCTAGATGCAAGAAATTTTTACAATTTATTGAAAGATGCCAATACAAATCTTTATCCAAATTGTGGAAAAATGTCAAGGTTGTCCTTTATTGTAAGGTTACTCCATATAAAATGTCTTAATGAATGGAGTGACAAGTCTATGGATATGTTATTGAAATTTTTTAAAGAAGTTCTTCCTAATGGAGCCTTAGTACCTGATTATTACTATGAAGCTAAGAAGCTTATTCAGGATTTGGGTCTTGATTACATAAAAATAAATGCATACAAGAATGATTGTATTTTATATTGAAGGGAGCATGCCAATGCACGGTAATGTCCAAAGTGTAAATTGTCGAGATGGAAATCAAGTAGGCATAAGGGCAAGAAAGTTCCACACAAAGTATTATGCTATTTTCCTATAAAATCAAGGCTTCAACTGATGGACATGGCAAAATAAATTGCTAAATATATGAGGTGGCACAAGGAGCAACCCATTGATGATGAGGTATTAAGATATCAGCAAACTCTCTTACTTGGAAATCATTTGATGAACAACACTCATCATTTTTTGTTGATCATAGAAATGTGAGGTTAGGTTTAGCAAGTGAAGGGTTCCAGCCATGTAGTGATATGAACTCTTTTCATATTATTTGGCATATGGTTCTCATATCATATAATTTACCCCCATGGATGTGTCTGAAACATCCATTCCTTATGATGATGCTTCTAATTCCAAGTCCTAAATCCCCAGAAAATGGCATTAATGTATTTTTACAACCAATGATTGAGGAATTAAGAGAATTATGGGAGATTGGGGTGAAGACATATGATATACACACAATCAAATTTTAGGTTGCATGCAACTATTTTATAGACAATAAATGATTTTCTTGCTTATGGGGACTTATTATGTTGGGTGACAAAAGGAAAGTTTGCATGTCCTTGTTGCCACAAAGAGCCTTCCTCTCTTTCTTTACGAAATAAAATTTGTTACGTGGGGCATCGTTGCTTCTTGCCAATTGATCATCCATGGTATTGAAATAGAAGGGCCTTTGATGGAAAAATAGAAACCAGACATGCACCCAATATGTTAACTGGTTATGATGCACTTGTCTAATTACATTTGGGAAATATTATATTTGGAAAAGGTCAAAAGCAAAAAAGGGATGGGTTTAGTGTTGCTTATGATTGGAGTAAAAGAAGTATTTTCTTCTAATTGCCTTATTGGAGAACTCCGATGTTGTGACACAATCTTGATATCATGTATATAGAGATAAATCTGATAATGTTTTAGGAATGATGATGAATATGGTCAAAAAAAGAAAGGACACATTAAAGAGTTGATATGCTTTAGTTTATCTAAGCATCAGACAAAGTTTACATCATCAACAAGGTAACAATACATTGATACCAGCTGTGTGTTATGCACTATCCTCACAAGAAAAGCTGAGAGTTTGTAACTTTTTGACTGTGTTAAAGGTTCCAAATGTATTTTGCTCTAATATTTCACAATGTGTCAATGTCCAAGAGAAAAAGATTTTTGGACTTATTCATGATCATCACATATTGTTGCAACAAATACTCCCACTTACTTTACGTGAATTACTGCCTAAAGAAGTATATGAGCCTATAATAGAATTGAGCAAATTTTTTAGAAATTTATGTTCAAAGTCTTTGACAGTTCATGACTTTGAACTTCTTCAAGAGTAAATTGTGATAACCTTATGTAAATAAAGACTGTATTCCCTCATACCTTCTTCGATTTCATGGTCCATTTGTCAGTTCACTTGGCAAGAGAAGCAAAGGTTGTGGGACTTGTCCAATATTGATGGATGTACCCCATTGAAATGTGATTCTCTTTAATTCATTTTTATTTTGTTCATTTTCTATACTTTTATAGATTATGTTCATTTTAACATACGTAAGTAGGTACTTGTATACACTTTATATGTTAGCAATAAGACTCATCTAGAGGGATCAATTGCAAAAAGGTACCTCGCAGACGAATGCCTTACATTTTGTTCAAGATACTTGAACAACATCCAAAATAAGTTTAACAGAGCTCCCAAAATTAATGATTTAGAAGTGGGACCTTCTTGTATATCGGTTTTTAAAAAAAGTGGCCAACCAAAAAGGATATTTAAATCAATTGGCCTTTCTAATGAACTGTTTGATCAAGCTTATATGTACATGGCTCAAAATTTTGAAGAGGTGTGGCCTTCCATAGAGTAAGTTTAAGCTACCTTCCTCAAATAGAGAATGGATTTATCAGTATATCATGAATCTATTTTATATATAGTCTATACTTGTAGGAAACATAAAGAGGGGGTTGAGAGACACTCCTCATCAAATGTTCTACAAAGATATAACAAAGTTTCATGGTTAGTTTTATGAACATGTAGGTGTCATTGGATGAACAAAACACTATATGATAAAATAAGTGAATATTGAGTTTTTCATTAATGCAGAGTTGTTCTTGTGTGTTTATTATAAGTTTCAAAGTTACATTCTCATGGACTTACCAATGATGAGTTCTTAAGCTTAACAGTTGGTCATTTGAAAATATCACATTGTTATTCAATATTTATGGTAAATAGATTTAAATTTTATACAAAATATCGTGCTCAACATCGAAAACCCCAAAAGATGAGATGGTATAAATAGTGTGGCCCAAAGGATTCAAATTACCACAGCAAACAAAATTTAGAAGTGAGTATCTCCCTCCGAATGTTATTCCTGTATCAACAAGTATGCCCAATGGGCTTGATAACAGTGGTTCTAATTCCAACATTAATGTTAGCATTTCGGAGGACGAAATTTATAGGGGGAGATATTCACGGGATCGTCTCCCCAAGTTCCCACCGTCCCCAATAGATGGGTTTCTTTTCTACGGCCCAAACTCAATATACCTATTCAAAAGCCTACTAAATATATGTGTAAAAACTTCCAAGGCTTGATGAACGGTCTATATCTACTCAGGATAACTCTTTTAGTTGACTTCAGACTTGTGTCAAAATATGTACTAATATAATATAATTAATATATATATATATATATATATATATATATATATATATGTAAGTCAATATGTTATTTTTATTTGTGTGTTAGGAAAGTGCATATTAATAGTAATAGACCAAATTAGTTAATATTTTATTTTTAATGCCCTTCCAATTTTCTTTTTTTTTTTAAGAGATAATTGGTAGTTAAAGTTTCAAATATATGAATAAATTTTTAAAATTGAATCTCCTAATTTTTCACATTTTTATTTTTTTTAATAGTGGATAGTTAAATTTTCAAGTTTTTAAATAATTAATTTTTATTCATAAAGTGGATAATGTACATGTCAAGACACTAATAGTTAAAAAAATGTGTTATTTATCTTGATTTATTGAGTTTAAACCTTAGAATCAACATAAAAAAAAAATTCTGTGCAATAAGCCAATATATATGGAGAGTGCAGTCTTAACTCAATTGACAAATAAATTGGTCTAAAATTAAATCTGTTAATACTGGCCAAGCCCTCATTGAACCTTTGTAAATTATATAGGGCTGAGACTTAAAAATAGTATAAAATCTTAGAAGTAGACTTTTTAGCCTAGCCTTAAAAGTTCTAGGGCCAAACCGCGTCAAGTCACGCTAAGCCCTTTTATTGTTAAATTGAGTTTAATTTTTGTATTACAATTTTACATGTTAATGTTAAATTAGTATTAATTCAACACATATTAATTTTTTATGTAAGAGTTAAGGCTATCCCTTAGGACCAAGCACATATGGCCAACCCTAGACCCTTAAAAGGTCAAGTCGAGCTTATATTTTTAAAAAGTTTTTGACCAAGTCTTAAAAGTCCTAAGCCAATTAAGAGTCAGGTCAAGTTAGGCCAAGCCAATCTTAGTTAACAATTCTACCTAAAGAAACATTTACTATACAACCCAAAAAAAATGTTCACGGTATCCACTCTCGAGTGTGTATTTACCAACCTCATCCATCCACTATACTTGTTCTAATTTTTCCTAGGCAAAGCAATTTTTGATTAGCCCAATAAAATACATTTTACTTCCTTAAAACACATTAATTATAAATTTAGTACATAAATTTTAAAATGTTATATATAACTTTTGGTAGTATGAGTAAAAAATTATGAGAATCTCACATCATATCTCTTTTAGTTTTATTAAATTTTAAAAAATATCAATTATATCATTTTTTTAATTTTAAATTATCATACTAAACATAAGAATTTTATATATTATGATATTTTATATTTAATATTCAATATATCATATATCAAACAATTAAGTTATAAACTCCAACTATTTAAAAATTAACAAAAATTAATTTTGCAACTCGACTTATGATCATATTTAATTTGTATGCTATTACATTTGTATACATTTGCTAAGCATAAAATGCTTATATATGCCTGTGTTCAGCTAAACAATTGATATAAGTCCATCTCGAGGGTTGATGGTTGCAAAACTCCGCTTGAAACTAAATGAAAAAAAAAATTTATCTTATTCAAACAAAGTTATTAAATAATGGATGCATATTTCCTTGTGTATTTCACTAAGGAGTGCAAATGTTTTGGTTACTTTTTAAGTCTAGCTTCTTCTTGTCTTAATGGATCCACCGATCTCTAATTCGGACATGCCACATAACTCGATAAATATATTTTTAAAGACCTAAGTTTAATTAGTTATATGCCTCATTATTAATCATCATGTGACTCAATTAAAATTTGTTGTGAATTATATATATTTAAGTATATCCTAATTAAATCAATCCAAGATACCCTTTATTCTCTTTCACGTAGAGTTAATGATACTTCCACCTTAAGAAAGGTAAAATGTGTACTTTCTTTACATCTTTGATGGTTTTATATAAGATAGTTAAGTGTTAACTCTAAAGTTTAAATCAAAGTTAAGAAATATATCTCCTTAACTATTAGGTCAATATCTTTTGTTAACTATATAATTTTTATTTGGACAATATTATACAATTATTTTTCTAATTCTAAATTTGGGGAGGGTGGGAAGAGAGCGAGACTATGGTTCAACCACCTTGAGTCTTTGTCTTGATATTTTAAATATTATGAAGTATTTAAGATATTTTATTTAGTACATTATTATATAAAATACTTAATGTCATTTAAAAATTATGGTGTCATTGGATGACATCATTTTTATGGTTTCAATCTCATATATGTCAAGTTATAGGTGTACTAACTTTGATAAAGTATTAATTATATAATTATTTTGATCCTTTTTAGACTAGTTATTGTTTTGGTCATAAACAAAAGTTTAATTTGGTTATCAAAAGATTTTTTTTCTTAATTTTATTTTTCAATATGTATTTCATTAATAAAATGGTTCTGTCATTAACAAAAATGTTAATGTGGCTTAATCCAATATATACTTTGCTAAATGGTGTAGTTTAACAATATTACTATTTTACTAATGAAATACACATCGAAAGACCAAACTATGAGAACGAATCTTTTGAGGATTCAATTAAGATTGAAAAACTTTTCTGAGTACTAAAATAATAATTTAGGTTAACTTTTAATTATCATACTAAATAAGGAAATCTTAAATATTATGATAAATATTTTATAATATCTAAGATATTTAAAAATATAATATATTAATGTAACAAATAACTTAAATATAATTACTTGTTAGTCCAAAAATATAATTCAAATAACACATTTTTTAATAATATTAAATAGGGTAATGCTATGCTATTGTCCATTGTTTTGTGCAATAGCATAATATCTTTTCTCCTCGCTTCTTATTTTTGTTTTTTTATTTTTTAATATTAATTAATTATCTTTTATGTTATATTTTAAAAAAAAGATTTTGAAATTTTTTACTTTTTATACTATTCATTTATCATTTCTCTTGAATTTATTTTTTATAAAAAATTTTAAAATTTTTTTTAAAAATATATGACATAAAAAATAATTAATTAATATTAAAAAAATAAAATAAAAATTTGTGAATGATACCTAGTCACCCTATTAAATAATTTCAACGTCCCTAACTTGAAAAAGAACAAGCTATTTGTTTCTTAAATTTCCCATAGGCAGTTAGGGACCTCCTAAAAGGGGCCGAACGAACTCCAAAAATTTGTGACAATTATGAGAGATAAGCCTCGGGCAGGTGAATAGCAAGAAAACAGCCAAACCCTAAACGATGGAGGAATAAATAAAACCCTAATCGTTAACTGTGCCCTAATTTATTCCTAAGCCCTCACTCTCAGTTCCCTTTGCTCCACTCCCAAAACAAACCCACCTCCTTTTCCTCGGTAACCAAATCACTTTCCTTTCTTCTTAATTCTACCCTTCCAAAATAGTAATTAAACACTAAATAATATACCATTAAAATAAAACTTTTAAAATTATATATTAAACTAATTATAAATAAACATATACTCCCACCATTATAATTATTTGTCGTTTTAAAAATTTTATTTTGTTTTAAATTATCTGTCGTTTTACATTACCAATGAAGTATTAATTATTATTTTTTTAACATTATCTCT
>JASKGM010004242.1:0-12057 GCA_034509205.1 Ceratonia siliqua
TGTTGATACTCCTCTGGATCCGAATGTTAAATTTTGACCAGGACAGAGGGAGCCCTTGGAAGATCCTGGTCGATACTGCAGACTAGTTGGGAAACTCAATTATCTCACCATCACGATACCAAATATTTCTTTTGCGGTCAGTGTGGTTAGCCAATTTCTACAGTCTCCATGTGATAGTCATTGGGATGCAGTGATGCGTCTTCTTAGATATATCAAAGGAGCACCAGGTCAATGGCTATTATATGAAGATAAGGGTCATACCCAAATGATCAGGTATTCTTATGTCGATTGGGCAGGTTCTTCATCAGATAGACGGTTTACTTCAGGATATTGTGTTCTTATTGGTGGTAATTTAGTATCTTGGAAAAGTAAAAAACAAGATGTGGTTGCTCGATCTAGTGCAAAGGCGGAATATCGGGCAATGGCATTAGCCACGTGTGAGCTCATATGGTTGAAGCAACTTCTTCAAGAGTTGAAGTTTGGCGAAGTGACGCAGATGCAACTCATTTGCAATAACCAAGCAGCTCTACATATCGCCTCTAATCCAGTGTTTCATGAGCGGACTAAACACATTGAGATTGACTGTCATTTCATCCGTGAAAAGATTTCATCAGGATGCATTGCTACTAGTTTTTTCAACTCAGCAAATCAGTTAGCAGATGTGTTTACGAAGTCTCTTAGAGGTTCTCGTATTGGGTTTCTTTGTAACAAGCTTGGTGCATATAACTTATATGCTCTAGCTTGAGGGGGAGTGTTAACTTCTTGTATATGCTTAGGATTAGTTTCTATTAAGCCCTGTAATATCTCGGCCCATTGGTCCATTCTTTCCTGTATATATATTAAGCTCTAGTAAGTGACAATACTCACTTACACATATTCTTACATTAGGTTTTCTCTCTATCTCTCTCTATCTCTCTACTTTTCACATTTATATTAATTATGAAATGGCTGAATGGGGGTGGCAAGGATCTATTTCCTTCACTACATCTTCATTGTTTTTCTTCTATATGTGATTTTGTTTTTAAGTGGTAGTAAATGGTGAGCAATTTTTGTTTTATGAGACAGTAGTTGCAGCTGTATGATGCCTTGACATTTCTTCAGTACAGGATTGATATCTATTCATTCATTTGTCAAATCAGCATTAAAATGTCCAGAGTTTCTGTTGATACAGGAGTGACATGCAATATGATGTTCTAATTTTGGTGCAGTACAGGATGGCAATCTTAGGGTTTTCAAGTGGCCTAGCTTGGAAATTATTCTCAATGAGAATAAAGCTCATTCTACAGTTAAAGACTTGCATTTCAGGTTTGTTGTGCATAGATAGAAGTATTTTAGGTAGGTGTTTCTCTTTAACTGGATAGTTTACCGTCAAAAGAGGAAAAGGTTGACAAGGAAAGAGAGATAGATGCTTTATTTTGCATTATATTTCTTATGAAGTGGTTCCTGATAGTCTGGTTTTGTGTCTTGCAGTTCTGATGGTAAATTGCTTGTCTCTTTGGGAAGCGGTGGCCCCTGCAGAGTTTGGGATGTTTCTTCATCTACGGTCTTAACTTCCCTATCGAATGAAAATGTGAGCAATTGATTGTAATTTTACAGTAAAGAAGGCGAATCTGACTATAAAGTTCGAACTAGTATGGTTGACATGGGATATATCATGAACACTCTACTATTGACTTTGGATACAGTGATGAATTGCAAAATATATGAATAAAAAGAATTAACTAATACAGTTTACTATAGTTTTATTAATTATTACTTTGAAATAGAAACAATTAGCGTGCACCAGGGTTGTCAATGGTGGCTGCCATGACTGCCATGGTGGGAAAGGGGGTCTCCACCTTAAAACCTTAAAACCTTTAGGCGTGGAGGCCTTAGTCTGGGGGCCTTATGACGTCCGCCATGGGTTTGGCAGCTGTTGATAATGGAGTTTTGCATATTTCTCCTCTTTTTTATCTCACATAAGCCAATGGGCTTTTTAGTTTAAGGGGCATAAGTGCCGTTTGGCCTTATATGAGTTAAATAAACACAAGAAATGCCCTAAAATCTAAATAATGCGGACCATACTCTAGAGTCTCGCACAGTGCGGCATCTTCAGGGCTGTAGAGGCATCGTTATTGATTATTTTCTTTCTTGAAATCAGTACAAGACATCTTGAGATAATATCTGAGGTACTTTTCATCCAACATCAGGCTCAGTTCTTTAGAAATTTTCCACAATTTCTTTTTAAACTAACAAACCTCTGTTTTATTTGTTTGCTAGATTCTTGGTTTCAGCATAATTATATTTTAGTTTTGTGATTTTTCATGATATAAGTTATTAAAACATATTATTCACTTCTTATAGGTGTATTTAATAAATTTTAAATTATTTAAGAAATTGCTCCCTTGTCTCACTATGGTGGCAGCCATGCCATGCTGCCATGGCGGCTTTGGGGCTTGCCACCGTTGGCTGCTATATAAGCCATTAACAACTCTGGGTGTGCACTCTCTCTCTTTCATTAAGTTTGGATTATATATTATTGTTTAAAATTGTATATTATAAAACCTTTTTACTTGTTATTTGTATTTTGTTGTATAAATTTTATTTACATACTATTTTCCCTATAAAAATACAATAATGATCTTGTACGTACTAATTTATTAGTAGATATCTTTAAAAAGTAAAATAGAAAAAGTTGATCTTTCACTAGCTCACAATCAATATATAGTTGTTTCTGACTATTGCATCAGATGGCATGTAGGTTCAGTGATCCATAATTTTGTGCCATTTGCTTTCAGTGGCATATTTTATCCCATATCAAGACAATTTTTTAAAAGGAAAGGTGCCTCTTTAAAATGATTGGGACCAGTTCAAAGTATTGAACCATCACTGGTTCACTGGTTTACCAACCACTTTGCACTGAAGTTGACCAGTTCTGTCTGGTTTACTGTTATAGTTGCTATTAATAAGTAAATGGACCAGTATATGGCTGGTTCCGAATTTAACTGATTGAACCGGCTGGTCTATTCTGGTTTTTGAAACATTGCTGGTTAGATGATAATGGAAATAGCTTAGGACCCTGAAACAACTTTAAAAGATAAAGAAGAGGGATTTGGTATCTAATGGAGAAGCAAGTGATGGGACAAATAAATGGGAGAAGCCATAAGGGATAGGTGAAATAAAGCCAATAGCATATATTTAAAGAAGGATAAGTATCAAATAGCAAATTATAACTATTCTTTTAGAGTTTCATCATGTGTCACAATTATATATATCCTGATTGCTGCCCGTCATGTTATAGAAGTATTGGGGAGTATCCTAGAAGTATCTGATTCTGAATAGAAATGTTAATTCTAAATTACGGAGATGTAGCCAGCATGTATTAGGAGGTATCAAGTAGTATCCAATGTTTAAACATAAGTGGGTAATGTTCTGTACTGAATTGGCTGGTCATGAGCATATATAGTGCCTTAATTTAATCTTCTTTTGGATAAACCTTTTTTTCCACTGTCATTTAACGTGTTCATCTCTGTCATTAATTAAATACTAATCAAATTTTTTTAATTACATATAGCGTGAGGTTTTTACCTCTGGCAGATTTTCTCAAATCATTGATGGGGCCCATGTCTTGTATATTGCTGCCATGACAGGTAAATATTCAATGGAAAAAAGTACTCTTGTGCTAATTGTATCTTATTTAATTGACACAAGTATTTTATTGTTGAAAATAGACAAAGGTGGAAGCATTGTGACATGGGATACAAAGACGGGGGAAAGGATGGGCTCAAAGTATATTATTCGTGATACCATCTCTGCATTGAATGTCTCAGCTGATGGAAAGTTCCTTGCATGGTAAGTACTCTGCGCTGCTACTTTTCTATTACTTAGGGATGGCATCCTCATCTTCTGCATTAGCTTACTGGAGGCAAGTGGTGATTTATCCCCACTTGTACCCCTTTTAGAGGATTCAGGCTGCATTATCTCTTTCAATTTAAACCCAGATTTACATTTTCAAGATTTTTAATATGGTAAACCATGAATTGGAGTAAAACTGAAGTACCACATGCATGCATATGTTTGTATCTTCAGAAGCAACCTTAGACCTTTGAATGAATTGGCATAAGGTGCAGGATTTAAAATGATAAGAAATGTTTTGGTCTTCTCTCAATCTTGACCATAATCATCATCTAGCTGTGGTAAAATAATCTCAAATGTTTGTTTTCTAGTTCCATGATATATATCTGAATAACACTGACATATAGATGCTAAATAGTCTGTTACTTGAGTTAGGTGCCGTTGAGTACGGCTCATAGGATAAGATACTGGGATAAGATACTAGATAGTATTGTATAAGCTATCCACCTGATAAGTTTTTATACTATCCTGTGTTTGTTATGATAATGTATAACACAATAGATTAGATAATATAATCCTATAATATGTTTGTTGTAATAACGTATAATATGTAAGATTATATAACATAATAGTGATGGGGCAGTAGTGATGGTGGCGCTGGTGCTGGCGGTGGTGGTGGCGGTGACGGTGGTAGTGTGGTGGAGGTGGTGGTGGGGGTGGTGGTGGAGGTAGTGACGGTGGCAGTGGCAGTAGTGGGGTGGTGGTGGTGGTGGTGACGGCTATGGTAGTGGCACTAGCGATGCAATATTATATGGTGATCACTGTACGGTGTTATGTCACTCCTCCCCCTAGTATTTTTTTATGTGGTGATGACCATATAAGCTAATATAATCTTTTTCGTGCGCCAATTATCGTATACTATCTAATGCTCTTTTATACGACGTACTGAACGGAGCCTTAATGTGTTATTATTGTGAATTAATGACATTGACAATAACGAAGTGTGCAGATATCCATTTAATGTCTGTTGACATACACAGTTCAACCTATCAAGTAAAATGCTCATCAGGATTATCACTATGTACAAGATTGTTTGTGAAAGTGCATAATTCACTCCTAATTAATGCCATATAATTTTGAATGGTGATTCTCCTACAGATTCCTGAAATGTGAATAAATACCTTATTTATGTGTAAAACATCAAGAAATATTTTTCAAACAAAGAGAGAGAAGGAAAGGAGAACTTTTAGACCTCAAGATGCAATTATGCTAGAACTTATTTTTTCGTTATGGTGGGTTGACATGCAGTGGAACACCTTCTGGAGACATTGTGATTGTAAATTCAACAAATATGCAGATTCAAACAATGATAAAAAAGGCTCACCTTGGCATAGTAACTGCTTTAGCATTCTCCCCTGATTCAAGGTTTGAATCCAATATATTTATATTATAGTTTGCATTAATATGCATGTAAAATGTTAGTTTGTTATAGTTGTGGCTTTTGAATACAGGGCCTTGGCTTCAGTATCCTTGGATTCAAGTGTAAGGGTTACTGTAATTGAGGAGAAGAAGAAAAATGGTATGTGCATATTCCGTGATATTGCTAACTTGAATAACATCCTTGGGTTGCAGTTGTATAGTTGCTTGACCTGTGCTCATAAAGTTGGGTTCTACATTGCCTACTTGAGGCTTTTATGACTTTTTGTGTTTTGAGGGCTTTATTTTATACTTGTTACATACTTGATTTCTTTCGTAAATCTTTGGTCATTCCCTACTTTGGCTGCCCAACTTAATGCACTGAACTGCTGAATTGTCAATCTAGAAGATTTAAATGTCTCGACCAGTTATGTCTCTTGAATTTGAAAAAATGAATGGAATTACAAGAGATTTGTCTGATATAGAAGGAATATATAATGCCACTTTTCAAGGCTTTATTTGTGAAATTGGACTCGTTTTCTATTAGGTTTTTGACAAAATTAGTAATAATCCAACTATGTGAAGTAATATGGTTGTCTGAATGTTTATTGGTTCTAGTCTTGGCAAGCTCCTTGCCAATGACATGATCTCAGTAATGTGCATTCTGATGGCTTCTATACACACAGAACTATTCAAAAAGATTATTGGACAGTCTTAGATTAAGGCTATTAATGAATTAAGTATAAAATTTGTGAAATTGATGTTATATTGTTTTAAGTATCAAGTGGAGTGGCTCCTTTTGCAGATGAATTAATTTGTTTCCTCATTGTTTTTTTGTTTCTTTTCAGGTGGATATAGCCTGTGGATAGCAGTATTGATCATCTTACTTGCAATAGCTGCCTACTTCCTGAAGCTTCAAGAAATTGGCGAGTGAATGTTGCAATGACATTTAAAAATAGACATGTACTGTTAGCTAAAAAGCTTCATAATGTAACTGCACAGGTTTGATGCAATTTTAATTTTTGGGGCCTATAGGTGTTTTTAAATATTTGCATCAACTGAATGATTGTTATAGGACTTGACCTCTTGTCTATACACCCTTGTGGCACGGACTGGTGTATTTTTCTTAAATGTTTTGTACAAACGATATCCCCAGCGGAACCCATCTATAATTTATTTGATTCTCTTCACTTAGAATTGCTGTATTATTTAGTAGTTCTAAACCGTGCAACGCACGAAACTTTATTAAAACTTATTTCTATAAATATTTTAATATTTTATAATGTTAATCATATTGTTTTTTTTATTAGTAGATGTAAAATTTACATAACTTAAAGATATGAAGAATCCAAAATATAAATTTTTATCAGATTTATATAAAATGTTTAGAAATAACTAAACGTATAATCGTAGAAATAAAAGTCATCATCACTAAACATAAGGAACGTTGTATGCAGAATTGTACCTCACATCTTCAACTAGAACAATGGATTTATATAGGTGGAGGAAGACGGATATGTTTTCAAATTGGAAATAATGCATGCATCATAAACCAACCTTGCTCATTCTTGCTGAATGAAAATCAGGCAAATGCGTATAGGAAAGGTGAAACATAAAAAAAGAAGCCATAAGCAAAGTTTCTTTATTGCTAAAAATAAGTTACACATTATTATTGATCAAATATAATATATTTGAGATCCTAAACAACTCAAACTAATTGACAAAAAGAATGAGCAGAATTAAAAATAAATAAAAAACTGAGAAAAAAAATTAGAACACCATTTATTGATGAAGTTCTTTATATATATATATATATATATGGTTAATAGATATATACTTTTTATATATTAATTAGTTATAAACTCATGTATTGTACGAAAGTTTGGTAAATTTTATTTATATAAAACATTTTATTAATTTATAATTAAAATACTACTACTATTTTTATTAAAAAATATATAAAAGTCACTGCAAGATATGGAGAAGAGTTATTAACATGACAAAGATACGTGCATAAGAATCCAAGTAATGAAAAACGAAATCTCTTGATATTTGTAATCTATATATAAACGGAAGAAACCTTCAAACCCAAGAAAGTCATTAACTTCTCCTTCGTCTCTCTATATATAAAAATTGTAAAAAAAAAAAAAAGAGTATTACATTACTAGATGCAATTTCTTTATGAATGGTATATTTTTACTGATAAGTAAAATAAATAAAAAATAACTAAAGAAAAATTAGAATTCAATTAAAAAAAATCCACTTAAAACAATTTCTTCACATATCATCAAATTTATTACATATAATATATAATATGGTTTATTTATAAAATAAAATAATATTTCAAAAGAATTTAATAGTTTTAATAACTTATAGCGTAATATATATGTTGAATATATTAATATCAACACTAAAATTAGGGAAATGTATCTGTTGGTGTCAATAGGGTACTAAATTTGTACATATATCTATATGATGCCAAGCACGGTTCATTTTTTTTTTTCATTTTTAGCTTTTATAAAAATTGGTTATTTAATTATGAAATATGGATCTTTTTTTTTTCCAGAGAAAAATTATTTCCATTGATATAAAAAAAAAGAAAAAATCTCCTACAAGGAAATAATGTGCAAGGCAACACATATAAGCCTAAAGTGCCAAGTCAGCATTATAGGACATGACAGGATACAAAGGATGCTGAATGATACAGACATACAACACTGTCAAAACATCAAAAGACAGATGAAGATGTGGCCGAAATGTTGGCTTGTTAGAACTCGTATATGTCTTGTAAGGCTTTAGAAACTATTTGGGAGGGGTTCTAATAGTGACATTGAAATTTTCTATCATTCTTGGCTTTCCAGTTGCTAGATTATGTGCGAAGCCATTTCCAATACACTGTTTCTAGTGGATTGAGTTGCCATGATGAGAGTAAGCCTTTCTGCCATGAAAACATATCAATTGGAGGGAGAGCTGATGATCTTATGTAGGCTTGAATCAAACAAGAAAGGAGAGATATTGGTATGGGATTTCAGATGCAAGAAGAAGAAGATAAAGAAAATGGATGTATATCCGAGAGAAGAGGTGAGTAAAAGACACAATTGGATATATGTTCTGATATGTTCACCATAGTACAAAAGACACATTTATACATATAGCATAAAGACAAAACAAACATTGTTTAGCATGACATCAGAAAAGAAGAAACAAATACATAGAGCCAAAATTTAAATTTAAACACAATATTTTGGCTCCTAGGGTAACTAACACTTAACAATACAGTGATAAATCCTTGACAACTAGTCACATCAGCATTAACACTCCTCCTTGACTGGTTGTCTGCATAAGCCAAATTTTTCCTTTAAATCTTCAAATATGGCTTTAGACAATGCTTTAGTTAAAAGATCAGCAGCTTGCTCTTCAGTTGGACAATGCAGTAAGCTCACCTCCTTTTCTGCTTCAGCCTCTCTAACAAAGTGATACTTAATCTTTAATATGCTTGGTTCTTCCATGATGAACTGGGTTTTTGGCCATGGCAATAGCAGAACAATTATCAATCAAAATAATAATAGCTTCCTTCTGTACTTCTCCTAAACCCTGGAGAATTTTTCTAAGCCACATGGCTTGTTTACAGCTGCTGCAACAGAAATATATTCTGCTTCAGCAGTTGATTGTGCCACTACTTCCTGTTTTTTTGAATTCCAGCATATAGCTCCTGATTCAAGACAGAACACATGTCCAGATGTGCGTTTCATATCATTTATGGATCCTCCCCAGTCACTATCTGCATAACCAAGCAATTGACACTTTTTACCAACTTCATACAAGATTCCATGGTCAGCAGTGCCTCTTACATACCTCAGTACTCTTTTTGCAACTTTAAGATGCATTTCACTTGGAGAATGCATAAATCTAGACAACATACTAGTAGCAAACGTGAGATCTAGTCTAGAAGAGGTGAGATACAGCAAGGACCCAATTAACCTTCTGTAGGTTTTAGAATCTATTTTCCTTACACCATCTTCCTTCATCAATTTTATATTTTGCATTAAAGGAGTTCCTGCTGGCTTGGAGTTCTCCATGCAAAATCTCTTCAAAAGTTCATTAGCATAGCTTTTCTGATTTATGAAAATTCCTTTCTTGGATTGATATACTTCTAATCCAAGAAAAAACCTCATCTCTCCCAAATCTGTCATCTCAAACTCTCCCAGCATTACTTGTTTAAATTTTCTAATTAAGCTATCATCACTGCCAGTCACCAGCAAATCATCCACATACAAAGAAACTATCAAAATCCTCCCATCAATTTGCCGCACATGCAGGGTTGGCTCACATAGACTTCTATTCTAAGTTTTTTAAATGATTATCTATTCTGCTATACCAAGCTCGTGGGTCTTGCTTCAACCCATAAAGAGCTTTTTTTAACAATAGCACTTTGTCTTCTTCACCCTTTTTCTCAAAACCAGAAGGTTGTTCAATAAAGATTTCCTCCTGCAAATGGCCATTTAAAAATGTAGACTTCACATCTAAATGAAATATTTTCTGGCTACTTTGTGCAGCTAAAGCCAAGAGCAACCTTATAGTGTCAAATCTGGCCACAAGAGCATAAGTGTCAAAAAAATCCACACCTTGCTGTTGAGCATATCCTTTTACTACTAAACTTGCTTTAAATTTATTGATTGAACCATATGCATTAAGCTTGGTTTTGTAGACCCACCTAACACCAATTACATTCCTGTTGGATGGTTTATTAACCAACTCCCATGTTTGATTTTTTTCAATCATACTTATCTCTACTTCCATTGCCTTTCTCCAATCATCATCTAACACAGCCTCCTCAAAGCATGATAGTTCCATAAGCCCTAAATTACACCTCTCATACACATTGCTTAGAGACCTGGTGCCTCTTACAGATGCATGGTCCACTTCCTCTCCCATTTCATCTCCCTCATTTGATAATTGAATTAACCCTTCAGCAGGCTCACTCTTCTTAGATTCATGAATTTCATTCTTCTCCCAATTTCAGAAGGCATATTCATTAAAAATAACATCTCTACAGACATTTACTTTGCCTCTATTTACATTATAAACCCTGTAGCCTTTGCCATTATTACTATAACCAATAAACACTCTTATTTCAGCCCTTGGATCAAGCTTATCTCTTTTAACAGCTGGCACAGTAACATAACAAATGCTACCAAACATTCAAAGATGATGAGCTGAAGGCACTTTTCCAGTCCAAGCTTCATGAGGGGTTTTCAAATTTAAGGCTTTTGTAGGAAGTTTGTTTAGTAAGTAAACAGCAGTGTTAACCGCTTCAGGCCAAAAAAACTTTGGAATCTGCTTTCCTAGTAACAAACATCTTGTCATGTTCATTATTGTCCTCTTTTTCCTCTCACACACACCATTCTGCTATGGAGTCTATGTGACAGTAAATTGATGTTGTATTCTGGACTTTTCACAGAATAACTTAAACTGATCAGAGGAATATTCTGATCCATTATCTGATCTGAGTATCTTGATCCTTGAATCACATTGATTTTCAATCCAAGCCTTAAAATTTTGGAATATAGACATTACCTCTGACTTCTGCTTCATGAAATATACCCAACACATCCTGCTGTAATCATCGATGAACAAGATAAAATACTTGCTTCTATTGAGTGATTCAGTTCTCATGGGTCCACACACATCTGTATGGACTAACTCTAATTTTTTAGGAGCCCTCCAAGCAATATTCTTTGGAAATGGCAGTTTGAATTGCTTTCCTAATTGACAAGTTTTACATATAGTGAGTTCTTTTCTAACAGAGGGCATACCTATCACAGAATTGGTTTTGCTTAGGTTCTTCAAGGCCACATAATTAAAGTGACCTAATCTTTGATGCCATAACTTAGAATCATCTACTGAACTAGTCAAAGCATGACTTTCAGCTTAGGTCCAGTCAACATAAAAGCTTTTATTTTTCATTTTAACAGATATCAATTCATCACCATTGGCATATAATATAGTGCAGTATTTATTTTTAAATTGCAGTGTATAATTCTTCTCAAACATTTGACTGACACTCAGAAGATTATGGCTGATATTTGGAACAAAGAGGACATTAGAGATTAATTTTGTACCTCTTGGAGTGTTTACTGCTATGGCTCCTTTTCCTTCAACCTCGAGACTTCTCCATTGCCCACTCGAATCCTTGAACTATATGTCTTGCTAGTTGCTTAAACTTCAGTTCATCATATGTCATGTGGTGGGTACACCCACTGTCAATCAGCCACAAGTCTTTAGAACTCTCTATTGTACAGCAAGTAGCAACAAAGAGATTTTCCTCCTGCTCCACTTGTTCTTCAACAGCTTGTGCTTGTTGGTTTTGTTGTTCCTTTTTTACTTTACAGACCTTCTCAATATATCCAAATTACTTACAATGCCTACATTGGATATCAGGCTTAAACCAACAATTCTTAGGTAGATGATTTGTCTTCTTGCAATTTGGACAAGGTGAGAATTTTCCATTGCTTCTTTTCTCTCCATTCTTGCGTCCTTCTTCCTTCTGATTCTTCTTCTTCTTTTCTGAACCCTATTTCTTACTCCCCGTATTAAGAGTCTTTCCTTTATTGTTCGACAAAAAAGCCCTTTCTTGACTCTCCTCCATCCTCAAGGACATCCTATGTTCAGTTGCTTATAGGGCATTGACTAATTCAGAGAGTGTGATTTCTAAAAAATCCTTAGAGTACTCCAAAGAGGAAATTTTGGCCTCGAATATTTCTGTGAGACTTACTAATACCTTCTCCACTACTCTCCTATCATTTA
>JASKGM010004263.1:0-12056 GCA_034509205.1 Ceratonia siliqua
TAGTGTCAGGGCTTGGTCTTACATACAAAAAATTGATTGTTGCATTAATGGGTGCATGTTATATTACAAAGATGACAGAAATTTGAGGGAATGTAAGTTCTGCCAAGAACCTCGGTACAAATTGCCTAGTGGTCAAAAGCAAATAGGTAAAGAAGTTGGCTGTAAGATAATGCATTACTTGCCCCTGATCCCCAGACTTCAACGATTGTACGCTTCTGGTTCTTCTGCCGAGCATATGAGGTGGCACTATGAAAATCGCAAGGAAGAAGGTGTCTTGTGTCACCCTTCAGATGGACTTGCATGGAAACATTTTGATCGAACACATACAAATTTTGCCTCAGAACCTCGAAATGTTAGACTTGGACTATGTTCAGATGGTTTCACACCTTATGGGCAATCAAGATCACAATTATAAAATGTCTAGCAAGCTTTACAAAGCCTTGTTCTTTTTTGTTTTTGTTCAATAGCCTTTTCTTTTCCTCCTTTAAGACGTTTACCGCTTCCTTTAGTCTTGGAAATTTGTGGTGGATGAATTTCAACATTTTTGGAACACTTGATCCAATAAAAGACTCTAATTCATTTGCCTTGCCTTGCTCAATGTCCGACTTCACCTCGAACAATTACTTTCAATACTAATAGCTCCATTTATTACAACATGTAGTTTCTCCTCACATTGCCCAGCCATATGCAGACACTTTAATAATTGAGCCTACGCATTAAATATTAGCTTATACATAATTTTCTCTTGACAACACTCTTCCAATACATTGCCCTCAACATCAAAAATATGTTTATTAGTTGCCAACTTGTTCCACCTATTGATAATGAAATTCATTGGAATTTTCATTTAGATCTTTACCCTTCAAAACCAAAAGTATATGTCGACATGGTATCCCTTCATATTCAAACATCTTAAAAGAGCAATGAGCAACATGGTTTACCGTTCATTAAACCATTATCAACTATGGTCCATATCGATATCCCTTTTTCCTCTTTCTTTTCTTCAACTCCACAATCCACACAAGTAAGCCAAAACTCCTTTTGAAAAATATGAAAATTCACATAAGTATAAACATCCCTACCATGCTTCTCCATGTCCCGATCTGTCTTCAATTTAGGCGAAGAATGTAGTGTATCATTATCGGCAACCAACACCTTATGCCTTTATGTTGATATTGCAAAATCAAATCTCATCCAAAATTCAACTAAACTAAGACTATTATTCACAAAGTTTCCATAAAGTGAATTTTCACTTTCTAATCTTGAGGTTGTCCTTAAGATTCCTGCTAAACATAATTCCTTAAAGTGATCAGGTATCCACATGCTTCGAATATCAACCATATGTGATAACCAATCTTTTTTTTTTCCAACCCAAAATAACTAATGATTGATTTCCGTGCTAATTCAAATTCATTTGGTGCTTTTGAATTCCAAAAACATTACTTGAGCCGATTATTGAAATTATCATTAGTATTTATAGAAACAACTACTTTTTCAGAAAGCTTCTTCGTGATGTGCGACATGCAAAATCTATGAGTAGATAATTGTAAAACCTTCTCTATTATAATGACAATAGGGTTATGTCTTGACATTGCTTTCAAGAATTTCTCAAACAATGAAACAAAAGATTCAAATTTTCATTTGCTAAGAAGGTAGGTCCAAAGGTAATGCATTGTCTATGATGATTTACTCCAGTCAAAGGTGCAAAAATCATAGAATATCTATTTGTTTCATTTGTTGTATCAAATGAAACCACGTCCTTAAATAAAGAGTAATTTTTTCTACAAAGACCATCTGCCCAAAAGACACGCCTTAGCCTACCTTCACTATCTACCTCATATACATAATAAAATGAAGGATTCTCCTCTTTTTTTCTCTTAAAATTATCAATAAAAACATGTGCATTAGAAATCTTTAATAAGGGCCTTCAAAATCTCTAAAATAATTTTGGAGATCCCTTTGTGTGCATCCAATATTCTCATAACCGCCAACTTGTTCTTTCAATAATTGGTAAACTTGAGGCGTCAACATTTGCTTTATTATATGTACGCAAAAAAATTTTGTGGATAGAGTTTACCTTCCTTGGTGATCTTAAAAAATGCCTCTTTGTAGGTATGGCTAGTGGATGTGTATGGCCTTCATGAAATCGATCAAGTTTGTATTTGCCTTTCGTTGTTCTCTTCAAAATAACCTTCGCATTACACCCTTCCCTTGTGATATTCCTTTTTCGAATCTTAGGTATGCTTTCATTTTTATTCTTTTCTTTGAAACCTTCTTTTGAACAAACAGAATGCTTCCAACACTTCACCCCCGTTTTGTCTTTAGTTTCATATGACTTACATACACTGAAACCAACACTACGTGCATACCTCTTATAAAATCGTTCACCTTCTTCTATGGTATCAAATAGCTTTCCAACTTTAGGCTTTAATTCAGCATCACAAGCTAGTACCCGTTCATGTACCTAAAAATTTAATAAAAATTAAATTTATAAAATATTTCTATATGTTGAAAAAAAATATATGCACATTAAATATTACCTTGCTTTCTTCGCAATTTATTCATCGTACATTGCCCAACTTTGCTACCATTAATCTCCATAATCGATATTTCTACAAGATTGATTAGGGGATGTTATGTACAAATTAAAAAATATTATATAAATTAAACATACAAATTAATAATTATAATTATATATTAATTAAGTTAATAATTTTATATTAAAATAATTAACTAATTAAAAATAATTAATATAAATAATTGATAAATATAATAAATAATTATTAAAACTTGATGTTCCTTTACATGCAGTTTTAGAGTAAATCAACCACTGACAATGCATTCTAAAGAGAGGCTTTCGACAAAGAGACCTATACTGCATGACCATTGCACCTTGATAGCTAATGTGTGTAAACAGATAAATGACCCATTACATACATACACAAACTGGATGCAATCTATGTTGACAAGTGTATATGTTAAACACCCATATATAGTTCACTCACAAGGTCAATCCACCTATTAGTATTTGTTTCTTTCGCCAAAATAAGAAAACTGAAATCAAAATGAATACCTTATTTTATATCATACTAATGATGGTGATTTTCAAGACAGAATATTTAAAAATCAATCTGTGGTAACTCCATGGCTTTTGGTCCATGGAAACCACATGGTCAAGAGGAGTTCAAGATCATCAGTGAGTTGAAGCTTTCCATCTTTGCAATCCTTCATGCATTATTTGTATAATGTTATAGCCTCTCCTAGCATCAACATTACCATCATCAATATTTTTATAATCTTGGTCATTTTGGTTTTTGTTATAGCCTCTCCTATATTTCTCCTTTGAGCTGTTCAACTTTTGTTCAAAATTTAAAGCATTAAACCTCTTACCTGAGAAGATGCTCAGTGGTTACAGTGGTGAAGACAAACTGCAGCTGTTGCAACGAAGACAAACTGTGACTGTTGCAACAAAGACGAACTAAGGCTATTGCAACAAAGACTAACTGCAATGAAGTTGGTAAATGCAAAGGAACCTTGAGTGAAATAGCCAAATGAATTTTTGTTAGAATTTGAAGCATTATAGCCTTTTACCTGAGAAGAAACTCGGTGGTTGCTGTTGAGAAGATGAACGGTGGCTTACTGTGGCAAAGAAAAACAGTAGCAGTTGCGATGAAGACAAACAATAGCTGCTGCGGCGGAGGAAGAGTTTCGAATGAAGCTTGGAGAATGGAGGATGATGCTCAGTTGTTGTTATCCTGAGTGTGTATCAATCTAGGAGTGTGCACAGCAAACAAGTTGCAGTCAGATTGTTGTGGTTGAGGGTAACACTGGTTGTCTCCTCCACCAAAGTACTTGTAATCTTTGCCTGGACCATGCATCACATGTTATAATAAAAAAATAAAATGACCAAGTAACATGGGTAGGTCGAATTGTAATCATTGTGACAACTTCTCATTACCAATGCGCTTATGACTTTCTCCTTCCCGGGAGTCAATTGTGTTGGTCCTAATGAATCCAAATGAATTATGCAATGGTCATCGATGTCAATTATCACAATGTACCAATAAACTTGAGCTTTGTTGATAGGAAAATATATTTGGTCAAAATAAATTGTGTCGTTATTTTTTAAACACTATAGTCCGTGATAAAATTGTTTTTAACATGTAATCCAGACAATGACATATTAATACATTACTTGTTTCACGGGTGCTTCCCGGGGGAAGTATAACTTCTTGTAATGATCCACCATGTATGACACAGTCAACCCTCCTGCAATAATTCCATCCTGCCATCCAACACAAGTAATGCAAGAGTAAGATTGAAGTTGATGTTTGACTGTTGACATTAGCTATGTTATTGTCGCATGTTTGGGCGGCTGCATAATTTGTTTTGCCCATTCATCTTTCTCTATTAAGTATGTAGTGATTATTTTCTATTGCATAATGTGTGGGCAAATTCGTTGATGAGTTAATGCAACCGTGGGTTTTCGTTTTTCACTTGGAAAAATCTAACTACAACCATAACATTCTTGCACACATGAATAAATTTAACTATTACCTCTTTCCAAATTCGTACAACATTTAAGAATATTCCCATCAATTATTTGACATACAAAATAATAAATCAATGTAAATGGACAAGAGTGCTCAAAATTTAAACCAATTAATATAGTTGGATCCAAAAAAATTTTTGATACCGTCCCTATATCGGGTATGTACCATGGATGTGTCCAATACTTATCACACCAAACAATAAATAATTCCATTATTATGCTTACCGACACATGAGGTGGCAAGAACCATTCAACTGGTCCACTTCCTTGGCATTGAATAAACGTCAAGTGGCAAACTATCAGATTCAATACCTATTTAAATTTATGATGTACAACCATTAGTCATCATTAACTAACAATACAACACAATTGCGCTAGCCATTGTAATAAACAATTATTGGAATACATATTCTTACATCGTCTATAATCCATTGTCCAGGATACAAGCACGTTAAAAGTGATCTCTCCGCGTAGCATCCATCACATCTAGCTATGTATTCTCTAAATAGCAAGGTCCACATGCACAAAGTATTAAAAAAAAATTGGCAACACACTGCTTGACGATGAATGATTATAGTTTATTTTTCCTTCAATAAAAATATAACAAAAAATATCATAAGTGTGACATGCAAGCTTTTTGTATCACTTATTAGGGGTCTTCATGTTCCATGAAAAGGTAGGCCCTAATGGTCATTTCTTGTTGTGTCCAAAATTTTGCATATTTAGGAGTCAAGTATGGATGAATCCACTACGACAATAAGTAATATCACACCTTAATTACCGCCATAGTGGTGGATGTACAAACTAAAGTCTCTTTAGTGCAATACATTATGAGTCATTATGTAATCTTAACCAACCCTAACTCATTTGTCCATTATGATCCCTAACTCATACATATATCCAATGCCACCCCAAAAATTCATTTTTCATACGATTGATGTTTTTAACAACTATATACTTAATCGAAACCATCCGTAACCAATATAACATCATACTCATGAATTACTCAATGTGAACCATCAATGAATATCAACCCACATTCCATCCCCAATTAAATAATGCAAATATAACAATTGTGTATCAATGTCACAAATCTTCAGCCCCTTCCCTCAGTTCCATTTAATTCAGTCCACCATCCATATAATATTGCAATTGCACAAATTATAATTGAGACGTTTACCCTGGGTACCCGTAGTGACCCTTTATCTACGAGAATCTAAAACTGTCGTCCGTGTTGATTAGCTAATCGTTGTCTATGTGGAGCATTACCAATATTGTGTAATCCATGGATTGTCGTTCTATCCATATCCTTATGTAGACTGAGACCACAGTGCGTTGGGAACAACATTCTACCCTTCGTTGTTGTCTACATCAGATGAACATTAACTCATGAATCTGTGTTTGTTTGATACATTTCACCTAATAATCATGCTTACAACACAACATTAATAAATAATGCCAACATTTATTTTCACCTGCTTGTTCGTCATTCCTTGTATTTGCACCCTCTCAACTGTGTACTTATGTGAAATATTCGTTCTTTGACTATCACGTTCACTGGTCATTGCCAACTCTAGTGTTATGGGAACATTTTTGACCATTTTACATTTTTCATACCCAATTATTGACTTTTCATTGCGTCGTGGCGTCTTCGTACGATCCGGCAATGATGTTGTGTGGACTGACTTTGGACTACGGTTGGGGTTGTCTGTTGATGTTGTCTCCACGCTTCCTATCGGTGTGTTGCCACTGGTACTTTTTCCCCTCTGTTTCCAATTACAACATCAATCAGGAAGTCCATTTTCTCATTGACAACAAACATCATTTGGTACAGCTCTTGAACCGATTGATACAACAACTTCTACAGCAACATAATCACACCAATATGAGAACTCACAATATACAGCTTTAGCCATTTCTATTCCAAATGTTTTTTGCTTCTTTCAATTAATGTGGTCCCAAATTACATAGTACGCAATAAATGTGTTTTTGGCATCACCAGCGTGTTATCATTGTGATTAAACCATTCGTTGCCTTTATCTCGCAAGCATACCACCTCTGCACCATGTTTATTATTATCGCATTTCATATTATATCATTCTGAAGTTTTTTTCCTCTGAGTTGTTCACTTGTGAATTGTTACGAAATTGTTTTGGTTCAACTACATATTGACTCAAACTTATAATATAGTTCACCTTTGGAATATGTTCAGAATAAATTATTATTGTTTTGCTTACCTTTAATATATTTGGTTTTTTGTTTGCTTCCCTTCTGTATATGATTTTCACCTACATGCCATTTAATATATGAGTCTTCTACCCTTAATGGTTATATTTTCTTTACTAACATATTGGACCAGAAAATGGGTTTAGATCATGTTGTTTAGTAGTTAATCATGCTTTACTTGGTTAATACTTTTTTCCTATTACGACAATGTGCCGATTGGCTTTACACCATACTATGTCAGTTCGATGACAATGTATTTTGTCATATAGTGAAGTGTTTAAATGCCTTACCTCCTTTCTCATCTCCTCTGGTTCTTGGTCGTCTATGGAAGCCTCTGCATATGTGCTTGAGAGGTGGACAACGCCCAGATCATCAAATGGTCGACCATTGCTTGCCATTACCCCTTGGTGGACGATATTCCAACAAGTCCTAAATGGCTGATGTGTGCATAACCCTAGGGACGATGAAATATATTGGAGGGAAAAGCTGGAATAACATTGGAACTCAATGGGTGTGTTAGAACTGACGTGTCTGATGATGAACCAGGTATTAATTGAAGGGAAAAAGTGAGGAGCTCAAGGCCGTACTTGCAGCATATCTGACTTCACTATCTGGTTGACATGATATCCACTTGATATGATGTTTATTTTTGTTAAGTAATTATCTAGTCTCCCTACAATTAGTTAGTTTGTGTGTAATTAGACGTAAGTTGCGCGTTTTGGACAATTTTTGAACTTGTTGTGTCCAGTTAAAATTTTCATTCATCATCTGTGTCAATTTCTGAACCTTGTTGGCATTAAGAAAGTATCTCATTTGGCATATCTTTATTTGTTTGATCAGCTGAAACGGTGATGAAATAATTTTTTCATTTTTTGTACTTTTTCTATCACTATTGGGTAATTTTAATTGTACAATTATTTAAATGACGAGTTAGAAATTATAAAAACATCAACAAATGTACAAAATATTATCAAAAAATATATCACATAGATTATTACTATGGGGGACTAAGCTATCCACCCCCAATCTTCCTTTTTATTTAATAATTTCCTTTTCCAATTTATGGTTACATTTTAATTTATAATACTTTTTTATATTTATTTATAGTATTTTGGTTGGAAAGTTTTGTATGTGTTTTTATATTAATGAAAACTGTTTGAACTTTATAACATAATTGGGGTTTATTTGAATTGTTTAATTATTTAAAAATTTTTTTCTTTTTGTTTGTTTTTTAATATTTTTAAATTTATAATTAATGTATCATTACCAAAAAAATAAATTTAACACCCACTAATCGATTTGTTTTTTAATTCTTGCATTGACCATACAGATGATTTCACTTACTACAATGCCCTGCACATTATAATTTAAATTTGATATAAACAATGTGTTAGCGTTGTATGTCCAATAAACTTCCTGTACTATATAATTTTATCTCTTCCTCCAACTGCTCTCTGTTTATGGGTCACATTATAGATTAATATTTTCCAATTTTATTCGTTTAACACATTTGACATAAGAAATTAATTCAGCCCGATAACAAGAGCTCATAAACGTCATTTGACCTTGCTAATCAATTTTGTATCCTTAATTTGGTTTGCTATGCTGTGGTTGTTTTCCAGGTGGGAAGAATTCTCATGCAACTTTCTTAAATATTCGTTTAAGTTAGGTGTGTTTGTAGCATGGCTACAAAATGCATTTTCATGGCATTGAAAAAAATAAATTGGTTAAGCGTTTAATATATCATAATGGGTGGCTATACAGCTTCATAACTTTCTGAACATATTTAGATATTGTCATTAAAATATTATAACACATTTAATATCATTGTCTTATTATTGTTATTAAGTAGTGGCATTATAAGCTATAACCCCAACACGGGGATGTATCTTAAGGAAAAAGTGTCGATTTGTTACTTTTTGTGTTTATTGTATCGATTTTTATATGTTTTTTACATTAGATGCTTGCTATGGTACAGCTTCAGTTTTTGGGGCTACACCATACATTTTGACATCGAAGTATTCTTTTTTCATAGTTTTTTGTCTTTTTTTACATTTGAATGTTCTAACATTAATTAATTATTGTCAATGTTATATAATTTGTTGGAAATTTTGTAAAATAATATAGATTTTTTTAAAGAAAATTTTCAATTTTCTATGTACTATACATCTTTCAATTTTTTGACACTATTCAATAATTATTTAAAATTTTAATTAAAATATTAAAAAATTTTAAAAAATTCCTACATAGATATATGACGTAGACAATACTTCATTAATATTAAAAATTACAAAAATTGTTACCATTTAAGATAATAAGAAAATTTAAAACTCTTATGCTGTGGTCGTAGCATAGAATTGGGCTTTACATTAATTGGTCAAATATATGTTCGTTTGTGGCGGTAGCATAGGTTTAAAAAATAATTTTTTTCTTTTCAATATTAATGAATTATTGTGTATGCCATATTTTTTTCATTGATTTTTTAACATGTTTTGATATTTTTATAAAATTTTTATACTTATGCATGAATAGTATTAAGAAATTTATGGGTGAATAGTAAAAAAACATATAAAAAAGTCTTAAAAAAATTCAAGTTTTGTTTTAAAAATTTCTCAAATAATTATATGACCTAGACAATATTAAATTAATGTTCAAAAATAAAAAAATATGGAGATAACAAATTTCCACTAAAATAAAGAAATTAATTTTTCTTCATCATTCGCTTGTCTTAATGATTACGGTCAACCCCTCTGTTTTTTTTTTATTGTCCTCATATTAAAAGAACTTAGTTGAGGAGAGTTCATAAAATATTACACTATCTCCGGTGAAGTAGATAAACTTGTTATATATAACTCATAAAATTATTTACAAAAGGTTAACTACACATGGAAACAGCCAATGAGGCATTTATAGATATACATGAGAAAAAGTTTTTTTAAACAAATATTGCTTTTATTCTCTTTGAGTATCATTATTCAATTTCAGAATTGTTATACTTTAATGGGAAAAGGAATTTCCACAACAATTTTTGTTGGAAGGATTACTTTAACAAATGTTATTATGAAATTAAAAAGTCTCAAATGCATATATAAAACAGTAAGACCAACTGTGTGTTCATTTACATATATATATATATATATATATATATATATATATATATATTGTTACATTTTATTTGTTATTTTAGTTGTTTAGCTATAAAAAATTATTATATTTATATTGTAGTAATAAATAATATTTGTTAGGACTACGTAGGATCAATAACAAGTGGCTAGGCTGGGCAACCAATATGCCCACCCAAACCAAATACAATCCCGCCGAAATTGATAGAACCAAAAAAAATTTATGACGTGTTTAAAATGACATGAGTTGATATAGGAAGGGGTGGTAGGGTTGTTCGACCCTTAATTTGTTTAAAAATTGCACATAAAATTATGATTATTATAGGAGTTACTCCGCAATCATCTAATTTTTTGGATCATTTGTGATTTTTATTTGTTTTTTAATTCAAAATTGTGTTATCAAAATTTTTTTCATACTACATAGCTTTTCTTGAGTTGAACGCCATATGCAATAATTCTTCAGACGCTCACAATAATGAAAATATTGGGCAAGTTTGTTTGAACAAATTCGGGAATCCCGTTGTTAATATGAATGATTAAGAATTTTGTCTGTCTTGTTATTTCTAATATGGGGGCTGAACCAAGCGTCCGGCAATCAAATTTTATATTTTCTTGAATTTTTGCCTCTCTTTTTTTTACTTTTTAACATTAGTTAATTATTTTCTAGGTTATATAATTTTTTGAGAATTTTTTAAAATATTTTAAAATTTTGTTAAGAAATTTTTATATCTTTTTTATACTATTCACCCATACATTTTTTGATTCTATTAATTCATAAATATAAAAATTTTAAAAAAATATAAAAACATTTCAAAATTTTCTCAAAAAAATATATGGCATAGTAAAGTCTTAATTAATGTTAAAAAGTAAAAAAAATGAGACAAAAAACAAAAAACTAAACAAATCGGTGGTGCCAAAGCTGGAGGTGGTATGAAAAGAGGTAAAAAAAGGGATGTAGCTTAGAATTTCCCTTCAAATATATATAGTTTTATGATTAAGACGGATGATGTGTTTTAAACTTTAACAACCATGACCTTTTCGGGTTAGTACAAAAAATATATAATGTGATTTATTTCTCCACTTCATGTTGGTATGAACACATTGACAGGTGATGCATTATCTAATTTAACCGGCGTTCTTGTGTTATTTTGTACGCAACTTTATGCTGACAATACGAAACTATTGGACCAAACAAAATTAATTTATTCATCCATACATACGTTCAGGGGCCACCCTTGGGGAACAAGGATGATTCCAATGTTGAGGGTGTACGAACTGAATTACTGTCCACCCTTGGGTGCGTATCCCCCAGACCCCCATGTGGCATGGTTTGAGCAATCAAATATCATATGATTTCCCATAGCCGCCCTTTGGGCAACCTGTTGTGAGGAAATGAGCACCCATTTAGTCCTTTTTTGTCTGACCTGGCCATAGGTAAACTGGATACTCAAATAATTATTGCAATGTAGTATATTATGTTAGTTTCCATGTACCATCCATTCGTGGGCCCCGCCCAAGTCATATATTTCCACCTATAAGGATACAATTCAAGCGCCAAGTGAACAACGTGTTCATATGGGCAATTGAATAGGGGCACTTTTTATGGAATTTTTCCTTAACGCTTGTATTTAGCCCTGTAATTAGTTGGACGCACACTACGATGGATTCATATTTTATAGGTATAGTATGACATTCGGCATCACAAATTTAATTTTGGTTTTGTGTAAATTTTTGACTTCTTAGGTGGCGTTTGGTAACAGGAAAGTTTGATGCCTGGGAAAGTTGAGGTTTCTGAGAATTTGATTTCAGGAAAGTTTATAAACTGTGTTTGTTATGCACTTTATTTTCCTGAAAAAATTATGATGCATTGTTGGGAAAATTTAATTACTATATTTGGTTGAAGTAGCAGATTCCCATAAATATAACCAATTTTTCCAAAAATGCTCTTTTGTTGAATTAAATTTTTAATGAAATAAAATAACATATTATATTAAAAAAGAAAATAACCAAGTTTTCTAAATACTTTTATTATTGAAAAAGTTATCCAATAATAAATTTTTTTATTTTCACATTAAATAATTTTATCATTATTCATAAAAACATTTTAATAATACAATACAATAAAAAGAAGTCTTACAATGCTAAATCAAACCCAA
>JASKGM010004285.1:0-12056 GCA_034509205.1 Ceratonia siliqua
TAATAAAATCATAAAAATTTTCAGGTGGTAACTACAATCTATGAAAATGTATAAGTCTCTCATCATATCAAATCATATCTCTTGTAAGAAATCAGTTTTCCTTCTCTTTTGAATTTTTCCTAACTATATAGCAATATGTAGAAATATCTACCCATTCCAAATTTACTTCTCATTTGAAAGCCAATCAAGAACATGAAGTTTTATCTTAATACTGGGGTATCTATATTCACATAACATAAAACGAGTAAATACTCTTTGTAACTTGTATATTACTTGAAGAATGAATCCCAATTTCTATTTTATTCTAAGTAAGTCCTCTAATATCTTCATGCATTATTCCTTGATTTAATCATTGAAATATATTTTAAATGAAACCATATTTTGTTTTTCTTTTCTTTTCCAACCTCAAGTTATATCATGCATGACTGCTGTTCCAGGAATTCACAATATAAATCATAAGGATCTTGACTAAGAATTGAACAAGGAAAATCTAATTTTAACATAATCCGAAAATAGCATAAATTTTACCATTTTATTGTAATTCCTGAAATTTACTAATGCGAACCCATGAACTACATCCAAACTCAAACAGTGCTCGCCAACATAGAACCAAAAACAAGACGCATGAACCCAAGAATTAAAGGAACAAAATAAAATAGAATTTTAGTATGTAGTTAACATGAACTTAGATAAGACAAAACACTTTACATTTCATAATTTAAAATCGCATGCCATGCATTAATCTTCTACTATTGTTATAGCCTAAACTAGAAAGGAATTCTGCTCACCTAATGCAAACCAAGCAAATACACAATAGCATGTATATCCACTAACTGATATAAGACTTAAGGTTTCTTAAACCAAATATATTTTCTGATAATCTTAGTTAACTTTTTCTTAATTTAGTCATTCCAACCAATACTAAACTCCTCTTCCTAAAATATTAACAAGACATCCAATTTATGAATTTCCAAACATTAACTTTCCTACTTCCAGAATTTTTTTTTTGACCCATACTATTGATTCCACAACCTACATTTTTTTCTTTAAATCATAAACTTTTATAAACAAAGTTATAACAATAATCTTGTTTATACATTATTAGCCTTCCATCCTCTATCTTTATCATATAAGTATTTTTTTTTCTCTCTTCTTTAATTAATTTTGTTTTTTATACCGAACACCTATTACTGGGATACAACTTTCCCCTTTATTTCCTTTAATTAGGAAATCATTTTTTATTTTCCTAATGATCGCAATTATATCAATCTGATGTTAGTTTCACAACTCCACTCAATTCTAGGTTACCACTAATAATTCAACTACTTATCAAAACAAGTAATTAACTATTATTCATAACAATTATACTATAATTTAATTGGCCAAACTCCTCTATATTTGGAATACTCCAAGTTTTAATAATTAAAATAACAAAACATAATAATCAACAAACAACTTGTAACAAAAGATAGAGAAATCTCACTCATCTATTTCGGATATTTAATCACACTCAATTAGAACAAATTGTCGTTGACACTTGACATCTACTTGAAGCCAAAACTAGATGGAATTTCTTGGGGATTTCTCCTCTTCTAATCTACTGGTGTTCTAAAGCCTCCAAATTAGAGCTTAGATGGCTAAGAATAAGACCTCGAATACAGCTTCTCAAGTGGGATTATTTGATGGTTAAGATGGAAGAAACCAGCGGCTACAATTTCTTGCCAGTTGTTCTGTTCTTCCAGCAACAAGCTGCTACCATGGTGTTACAGTGAGGGTGGGCTGTTGGAAAGGCAAGAATGGCAAGAGCTTGTCTAGAAAGGGTGCCAAGGATTTGAAACACAAGGGACTGAGCATGAAACTGAAAACTGGCCAAGAACTGAAACGAAACTCTGGAACAAGAGAGAGACCAACGTATGCTAAAAAAAAAAACCTAAGGATATCCTAAATAATTTGAGTGAAGGATCTGAAACAAGGAAGGCTAAAAAATCTAGATATATATATTTTTTAGGTGTCTCAACAAAAGGCCACGTATGTTCCTTGCTGAAAAGGGGCATAATGGTTTCTAAAAAGGCTAAAGAAACTTTTCTGGGAAAGTCCCATTTTTTTTTTTTTGGAAGGAGGCCTAATGTTTTACACAATTATTCTCTAACTCACTATTGCCACTAAAATATACGGAGTCACTTTAGAATAGTATTCAGGCTTCAAAAAAATATTCAACTTCACATGCTACAGACAAAAAAAATCCATAGAAGAAAGAAAATTTCTACTTAGTTAATTAAGAAATATTTATTCTCCACTAACATGATTTTTATTTTTTTATTTTATTTGAGAAATAAAAGAATTTTTCTAAGGAAGTTATTTCCCAATAATCTACATATGTGGTCATTACAGGCTGGCAACCTGCATCACCGCACCTCTACCTTGGCCTACATTTTATACTTCAGTGGAAACTCAGTGTTCTGGTCATCCAAAAAGCAACGCACAGTTGCCCGCTCCTCCACCGAAGCTTAATATAGGGCAATGGCCACTGCCACAGCTGAGGTTACATGGCTCACCAACTTGCTCCATGAGCTTGGGGTCCCCGTACATGGCACCCCAACCATTTACTGTGACAACATAGGAGCCATATATCTCAGCTCAAATCCTGTCTTCCACTCTTGGATGAAGCATATTGCATTAGACTATCACTTAGTTCAGGCCAGAGAAATCCTTGTCTCTCACATTTCCATGAATGACTAACTCCTAGACCTACTGACAAAGCCACTAGGTGGCCCAAAACTTTCTACACTATTGTCCAAGATTGGCGTTACTGACGGTAACTCCATCTTGCGGGGGCGAATCAGTGAGATCACACAGGAATCTTGTTTAAATTCAAATACTCAAACAGATAGCTCACCAAGTGGATAACGAGATATGCAACAACCTGATATAACCGCATGCAGCGGAAGATAACAACGTGCAACTGCAGATTACCTCAAGGAACATGACTCTATCTTTTAGCTGCTGTAACTCAAATACTTCTTGGTATATATATGTGTGTGTGTGTGTTGTACCAGAGAACCGCAGGAGATAATAGAAGATTCATCTTTTCTGATTCACGAAAACTGTAAGTCTCTATAAGAATTGTGTTTAAATATTAAATCCAAAGCTGAATTTTTAGATTGCTTGATCAGTAGTTTAATGGATCGGTCGGTATTAAATGTCTACCCTCATCTCAAGAGGTACTGTATTTTAGTAGGTATTTTATGATAGTCATTTTCCGTACTTTATACAACTCTAGAACGTTATTACAGCGAAAAGACTACTGAACCTCATATATAAGACATTATTATGAAATATGATGCCTTTGGAGGTATTGAATCGAAAAATCCTCTTATATTTTTGTTAATTTATGCAAATGAGTTCTCCATGGCTCCTAGATAATACTGTCAAATGGGGTGGGGCGGGTTGACCTCAACCTGCCCCTTAAATGGGGCAGGGCGGGCCAGTCCGCCAATTTGGCGGGCTAGACAATGCCAACCTGCCCCGCTCCTGTCAGGTTGGTAGGCGGCGGGTTGGCGGGTCCGCTGAAAAACCAAAGAAAAAGAAGAGAATTTGGCGGGTTAGTGGGTTGGCCCACCAACCCGCTGGCCTGCCCCGCCCCGCCCAGCCATTTTGGCGGGTTGTAAATTTTTAAACCCAACCCGTCATTTTTAGTAGGCTGAACAGGCCAACTCAATGAGCTTAACTCGTTTTGACAGCTCTAAACTCAACCCATTTTGACAGCTCTATTCCTAGATAATAAAAATTTCAGACATGTCATGCTGATTTGATATATATAAAAGTCGTTGTGTTGGGTGCTTTATTTATTGACTAAGACAAGAGGAAGTTTATATATATATTTGCGTATAAGAGTTGAAGGATGAAATTGGTGTTGTTTTGAGGTAGTGTGGTGGGGTGATTGATGGTGGCTAATGGCTATAGAGTGTTGATGATTAAGGGGACGACTCTTTTTGTCTCCACTCTGTCACTAACGAAAAAGTGTTAAAACTATTTATAAAAAAAAAATATTTTATTAATTAAAATAAAATTAATATTTAAAATTTTAATATAGTTTAATTTCATGATGATCCTTACTATTTATAGTATGGTTCTTACCTTTTTTTTAATTATTATTATAATTAAATGATGTTTGGATTAATTTATGCATTTGTTAAGAGGAAGTTCGAATTTGTAATCTTTTGTTTAAATCTCCACCCTCTCCTTAATTAGTCTCACTTGAGATTTTAGGAAATATTTAAGGCAGAAAGCATAATTTATTAAAATATTTAGGAAGCATTGGGTATAATGTAATCTTACATATATATACTATGGTATTTTGGATATTAAAGTACATATAAGATATCATAATATTTAAATTTTTTATGATTATTATAACAATTAAAAATTTTAAAAAAAGTAATATTGAAATTTTTTAAAAGCTTTTAAAATTAAAAGTGGTGTAATGTGAAAATAATACTATTTAAAGTAGTGTCATTCCATCATATCATGATATATCGGATGACATTCACATTTTAAATGATAACATACTAAATATAAATTTGCAAAAAGAATTATTTAAACCACAATTCAGTATCAGCATTAATACCTCAATATGGCACAAGCAATCAAACCATACTCAACTTCAGCATTAATACAACACAAAGTGAAAGCCATCAAACCATAGTTTAGTTTCTTTCAGCAGCAAATTATATATGAAATTTTAGGAAACAACATTTAAACTGCATCCCCATTCATCAACATTTATTGGCTCATGAGAGTGAATCTTAAGCTCAATAGGAGATAATATAAACATAAGCAAACATAATACTTTTTAAAATAAAAAAGAAAATTTGAGATTTTAATCATGAAAAATTAATTACGAGCAATACTATGTCAAAGTAACATTGTCATACACAAATTCACACTCGCAAAATAACTTATTACAAAATAAAATATGAAATGTAACAATAACAATATTTCAATTGTGTATATCATCATTTGTCAGCTGAATAATCTCCACTGAAATCTGAAAAAAATCTAATAAAAGTATGTTCTTCAATTCAATATTAAATATTACGAATTCCAATAATATAAAAGTGTAGCGCAGACATTGTCAAAGAAACACAATGTCACACACACGTAAGATAGAAGAAATCATTAAACTGTTTTAGCAATCAAATAAATTAACTAAATTGTAAAATCTGAAATTTTAGAGAACAGAATTGAGATGTTTTATCATGATTATTTGTTACCTGATGAGTAACTCTTAAAGGTCCATTAATTAATTTTTTAAGAATGTGATGAATATTATTGCAGATATGATCAAGTGGGTTAAAAACATTTTTAATGAAGAAATCTCTTATTAAAAAGAGTAGACAACTTTGATGGAGAAGAAAAGAGATAACTTTCATAGGGAAAGAAGAAAGTTTGTCATGAAAGAAGAAACTACTCTCACTGAAATAGAAAAAAAAAAGTAAAAGAGAAAGGAAGAGAACAGAGGAGGAGGAGGCCTGCCAGAAGGAGGAGGCACTTTTAGCTACAGTGTATCATATTAGACTGGTGCAAAGTGCCCATATTTTGTCACGCCTGAGTTAAACCCTTTGTTTTTTTGGAATAACATCAACCAGCTTCTAGGACGAAACTCGAGTATGCCCACTTGTACTTGGTTTCTAGGCCATCAAGCCAAGATTCTAGGGTCTTTTTGAAAAACTAAAAAGCAGGATCTAAAAATGTTTGTGTAAACAAGTGATTCTGATATTTTATAGCTGTTCTTATTGATCAAGGTAATATATATGTACAAGAAGGCAAAGAGAATTCCTAGACAATGGCTCTAAATATCAGCACTATAAACACTAATAATTACAGGATGATATGCAACGATAAAAATATATGACAGCAGGATTGAATAAAAGAATTATGCCATGATCCTAGCAATGGTCGTTAACTCTGACTCATCAGTGGCTAGATATTAGTTAGTGACAAAACAACAGTTGGCAGTTGCTCTGTTGTTTGCTAATAGTATGTAAAATATAAACTCTTAATAATTTTAAATATAAAATGTTAAAAAAATTCCATTTAGCATAATAATATTGATCCAACCATACAAATATTACAAACTCCGATATAATGTTGAAGCATATTGATATGACAAAGTATAATCTAAAATTTAGGAAACAAAATACATCAACATTTATTAGCCCACGCGTCATGAGTAAAATAACGTTGGACCCAAGAAACACAAACATATAACAATCACTAATTCAAAAGAAACATAGTATATAGGGCGTGCCAGTACTTACCTCCAATGTCTTCCTTCAAGGAATCAAAGTTTCTGAAGATAGAATGGTTTGCCATTAATAGGAACCACCAAGGTTATGTTCTTAATTTTATCGTAGCTTTTTCCTTCCTTCAGCTTCAAACTATTTAAAAATTGACTCGGCATTTCCACAAGGCAAAAACGTTTGAGAGCTTCCAAATTCTGAATATCAGTGAGCACCTCTACCAATTGTGGGCATTGCGACAAAACCACACTTTCAACCAAAGGTAGTGCTCCTTTATCTACTTTTAAAGTCCTCAAGTGTAGCATGCATCGAAAATCAAAACTCTTTAGTTTTTTAAACCATCCATTTCTAAAATGCAGCTCTTCACCTTCGTATGATTTAAAAAACACCAGTTCCAACAATTCTGGTAAGTTTTTAAGCATAGACAGTGGATCTTCTTTTAGTCCTGACCAACTCAAGCACAGCTTGACTATCATTTTAAGACTCATAATCCACTCTGGCAATTTCTCTAAGCGGCCTTCCAAGTATAGGCGTTGCAGGTATCGAGGAGGATCATTTAACGATTGCAAATCAAGAACTTCCTGCTCTTCTACTGCTGCAATACACAATGAAGAAAGATGGCTCATGCTCTCTATTGCTTCGCATAATAGTTTTCCTTGGTGTTTTCTTAGCTTTACAATGGTTAACCTCCTCATCTGCTTCAGATCCTTCATTTCATTGATAATGCCATCCCCATCAGTAGCATCAATATCTGATAGCTTCTGCAGAGCCCTTAAACGCCTAATCCCTTCCTTTATTTTCACTCCGTGAACATTTTCCAAATGGTCATAGTATGCATATTGGGTAGGAGTTGCAATAAGAAAACGCAGCTTGACAAGCTTGTTAATCTCTTCTGGCAACTCACAAACTAAAGTACGTTTTAGGTCCAAAGTCTCTAGATTCTGAAGCTTTCCAATGGATTTCGGAACGGTCTTAATCTTAGTATTCCTTAGATTTAAATATTTCAAATGCAATAAATATCCAATTGCTTCAGGAAAATAATCAAGAAGTGCATCTTCTAAGTCTAATTTTAACAACAACTTGAAACTGGACAACAATGATTCTACCACAGGCTTTGGCAGTTCTTGTAAGTTAAAAATAAAACAAGATCGGACTCGACCATAATTTATAGCACTTTGCAGTGTAGAATTAGTACTATTTGTGTGGATTGATAGGCGTCGAGTCCATGAATAAAACTTAAATCCTTCATTCTTTTTCACTTGGCAAAAGTTCAGCTCTTCACACTTTTTGAGAATAAAGTCATGCATCAAATCATGGACCCGACATTTTCGAATGTTGCCATAATGATACACCTCTGACACTTTTACCAAGCTCCTACATATTAGCTCATCCAAGTATTCTTCAACTACTTCCTCAAGTGTTTGATCTTCATTCTCTTTCTCCTTTACAAATCCTTCTGCTATCCATAGCTTAATGAGCCTCAGACAGCTAATTGAGTAGCCCGCTGGAAAAAGGCCAAAGTACAAGAGGCAAAACTTGAGATGGTAAGGAAGATCATTATAGCTTTCTGATAAGACCTGGTAGTAACCTTTCAGATGGGTATCACTTGCTAATTTTGAGTGAAGGCTATTATGTACCCTTTGCCATTCAAAGACATTTTTCTGTTTGGTTGATAGAAGGCCAGCGATAGCCACAATTGCAAGTGGCACTCCATCACACTTCTTCACAAAGCCTTCAGACAATTCTTTCAACTCTGCAGGGCAGACTTTATGTTTAGACTGAAATACCTTTAGATTAAAGAGGCTTAAAGCTTCATTTGGAGATAGAGGTTCCAGCTCATGAATATCAACATGAGCAAAAGAATTACAAAATTTAGCAACACTCCTATCCCTTGTGGTAATCATAATCTTACAGCTTTTCTTGTCACTATTTGGCAATGCATATTGAATTGCTCCCAAAAAGTCTGTGTCCCATACATCATCAAACACAATCAAGCAACTCCTTCCCTTCAAGTATTCTCCAACTTTACTTATCAAGCTCTCATGGTCCAATGGTTCATTAATAAATCCCTTGATGGCATCTTTGTTAATATTGTTCTCTTCATGAAAGCTTTGTATCATTAATTTTAATAGCTTTTCCTCATTTATTGAGCGAGAGACCGTGATCCAACCATAACATTCAAAAGATCTTTTCTCTTTTTGCTTGTTGTATACATTCTTCACTATAGTTGTTTTTCCTTAATAAAAAGTTAAGAAAAAAAAAGGAACTAGAGTTAGATGTTTTTAAATGAAAAAATAATTGTATCCTTTCCCCCTCAACATAGCAAGAAAAGTCAAACTAATCAAAGTGGGGAAAGGTAGTGTAGACGAACAAAGGAAAAAAATCGAGTGCTATGGTAGTGCCATGTAAAGGCAACTCAGATCGCATTCCGTAGCATTTCTTTTACATCTTTTAATAAAAATGCCATTTGGCGCGATTGAAGCAATGGTCGCATGGTACTGTTGTACTAATGTACATTTACTCCTAAACAAAGAAAAGGTGTCGAAATATTTTTTGCTTGTCAATTTTTTTCTTGTTTTGCAAAAAAAAAATTAATATATTTCAAGTTGAGCCTATTACCATATTAATTCATTTGCATTATTATCAATGTCTCAATCAATTATAATAAAAAATATTTAAGTATATAAATTTAAAAAAGACTAGTACTAATAAAAACTCATTACATACTTCAAAAATAATATTTAATTAAGTGCCTGACCTAATATTTTCATTCCTTGCGATCATTTTACAAACTTTTCGCACATTCACACCAAATGATCAATCATTTAAGAATCTCATAAATTGTCCCATGCATATTTGGACATAAAGCCATATCATATAATTAGTCGCTTGGTATGCACTAATCACATGATAATTTTTTAATTTCATTATTTTTTATAAATAAAAGATATAATTAGTTTGTTTTAGAATATAAAAATATAATTAATATAGATACTTATTACATCAACTAAATAATATCCCCATATGCATATATAATAATATAGATTATGTGTTTACGAGATATATATGTATACTATTATATATATTTTTAAGAGCTTTGGTTTGAAGGTTACGAAATTTTTATTTTTGTAAATAATATAAATAAAAAAGAATAACTGATAATAAAAAAGTATTAAAAAAATAATATTAGATATGTAAAATTGTGAGTAACATGTGTTCATTCAAAATTTAAACAGTAAAGGGCCATTAATTGAGACAATACAATTAAACCCTTTAGACGAGCTTAACTCATTAGAGCAGAAGAGAAAGAACAAATCAATATAAATAAATAAATAAGGCAAAAAGAATAGTGCAATTAACCCTTGAATACGAGTAAACCTTTCTTATAATCATCATGGAATCATATTTTAATATGATTCATCTTAATAATAAAAGATAGGGTAAATTATTTTAAAAGATTGGCAATATAACATTTGGTGTCTTTTTTAATTTTAAAATGATATTTGATGAGTTTTCTTATGAAGATTTTAAAATTCTAATTTACTTTTAACACCAATATAATATGTGAATGATAGAGAAGGATATATTAATATTTTCACACCTTCAAAGGATCAACTAAGTATCATTTTGTAAATAAAAAAGATACTAAATATTATATTATCAAATTTAAGGAAAATTAGAAAATACTTAGGTATATAACTTTTTTATAGCTCTGTTTTACTTTAAATAAAAAAGCAAGCAATGATAGCATATTATCAGCTATGCAATATGATATCCTCACCTAAGCCGCCTTCGCCCACCACAGAGATGATCGTGCGCCTATTATCTTCTTTTAATAGCCAATTTGTGAGTACTTCTCTGGTATGCTCAATGCCCACAAGTTGAGTATCATTCATGAAATGGGCACCCAATCGAAGATAATTCCTTGTAGAGATCTCTCCGCCATGACTATTTGATTCTGGAGCAGATTGGTTGACGTTGAACCCAAAAGTTTCTTTTCCTTCATTCAGTTTGACTATTGATTCTCTAATGTCACCAATCTCGCATGTAATCTTATGGTGGGGTATTATAGTTCTAAGCATGTGAAAAATTTCACAGATAAAACCATCAAGCCAACACCTCTGATCACACGGTGCTTCTTCGAACAAGTATTCATCGATGACATCTTCTATGCGATAAGCAATTTCTCTAACTTGCTTCACCCACTCTTTCACCAGGTTACTGGTGTCTCCCATTTCTGCCTTTGCATCTGCATCTTTTAAGTAAGCACTGATCAGTCCTAGCTGACCTTTGATGGAAGTAATTTGGCCATGCACATCTCTCATGAGTGTTACTTCATCTTTCAATAGCGGGATCAACTTGTCAATCACAATGTTCACTGCAATTTCTGCCATTTGATGAAAGTTGAGTTCTGCAGTAGCTGCAGGTCTGAATCATTCGATCATTTTTCTTGCAGGTAATTAAATTGTGGAAGTAGCATTTAATGGAATAACAAGAGAGATATACATGAGGCTACATCAAAAGTCTGTCTGAGTTGCAGAAGCCCAGTAGCTCATTCAAAAAGAACCAAGAAGAAAAGATAGGCAGGAGTTCAAAAACTTGAAGTGGTGTGCCATTTGATGAAATTGGAGTTTTGTAGTAGAATCAGACAAGAAGATGAAGAAGAGATAAGTACAAAAGCATCTTGTCTTCAGTCTAACAACCGATTATATTTTAGTCGCGATTTGCAGCATGCCAGCTAGCAACAATAGAAAAACTGCCACTAGAGGATTGTAAAGGAAGTTAGTGAAGAAGAGGAAGAAGAAAATCAAGTATCAAACCTTCATAACTAAGCATCTTCTCTTGTACTGACTTTTGAGAATAACAAATTATTTTCTATATCATAATTGTGGAGCAGCATCATGACAACAATCATTGGCCAAAATATAATTATTTATAGTCCACCATATCAATAACAACGTATTTTTTTCCATGTCCTAAGGACAATTATTGATGATTTTATCTACAGTATAGCATTGATAAATCACAATTACACACAAGCATATGCGACTTCAAAATGGTAGGTAACATTCATTGTTTATTATTACTTCCTTAATTTGTTTCATTTTGTATATCTTACTTTTTAATTTAACAAGTCCCCAAAAAAAAAAAATTAGTCTCCCTTTGGATCATGAATTTAGAATTAGTACTAAGAATTATAATTACAATTTTAATTCTATCATAATTGGAATAGGTTTAGAATTTTGAATTTCATGCTTGAGTCTATAAAGAATTAAAATATGAAATTGAGATTCTGAATTTAATTCAATTCTATCATTTAGATGTATGATTTATAAATAAAATATATAGTTTAAGTTTTTTATAAACCATATAATTAATTATTTAAATTTATCATGGATTTTTTTAGAAAAATATATCATTATATTTCTTAATTTAAATTATTTAAATTAATTTATGGTACACTAAAATTTTCAGGAAGCAAATTGTTTGGAATATTGAAATTTCACTAGGGCTAGTTGAAAGTTGAGAAATAAAAAATATTTTAGTTCTGTTATTTATGCACTTAATTTTTATACAATAAATTTTGTCATAGAAGTGAAAAAAAAAATCATAATGCAATAATACCTCATAGAAAATAGTTGACCAAGTATTCAACTATAGCAATAAATAAGCTAGTATGATTTTTTCATGGCGGTGCCAAAAAGTGCACTTCAATGTAAAAAAAAAAAAAAAAAAAAAAAAGAAGTTAAAAGA
>JASKGM010004296.1:0-12054 GCA_034509205.1 Ceratonia siliqua
TCTAGCTTTGATAAGTTGCATACAAATAAAGGAATAATTGTAGATAAACCGTCTATCCATGCCAGAACTTCTCCACTGAAACTATTGTCGCTCAAGTAGAGGAACCAATGAAAATGCAATAACTCAATCATTAGTGATGTAGGATCCACAGTAATTGATGATTTGTGTATTTTGATTGGGTGATTTAGGATAAGACATGGTGGAGCTAACCCATTAAATAGAAATGTTAAAATACTATCCATTGAAGAAAAAAATTATAGTCACAAACTTGCTTTTTTTCCTCTCATAATTACACTGGTTCTTTTATCCCAAGAATTTAATGACTTAACAATAATTCAAAGTTATATTGAAAGAAGAATTTATAAATAGAAATGTAAAAATTATTAAATTGTTTTTATTTTTTTAAAATAAGATATTTATTGCTAATAAGTATCTTATGTCAGAAAAGTTAATGTTGACTGAAATTATAAACACAAATATAAAATCATATAGATCCTAGCCTAATTTATGACTTAATATCTAATCTGAAACAGGAATAACATTTATGATTATTATATTAATTTATTATGGATCGATCATTTAAGATTTATGATTTATGATTTATGACTAGGAATTTTCAAATGTTAACCAATTCAATGGTAATGGATTCTCCCTTGAAATTAGGCATTAACAAGTTTGACATTGATGGTGGAATAAAACCATGCAGCAAAGCTACTGTTTCAGAATCTTGTGTGTTGAAGTCAAGTTAAGCCCTCTATTGATGTTGGATGTTTCTTAGTAAATTCATTGTAACTCAAGCTGAGTAGTTTCAATCTACATAATCAAACTAATCTTTTGGCAGTTGACCAAGGAAGCCAGTGATAATAAGATCTAGATGAACAAAGAATAAGAAATTTTCCAATCGAGTTGCATGAAGAAAGAAGAGGTTGTGGAAAAAGCCCTTAATTGATTTTCATTAGTACATCGATTTAAATATCGCAAGAGTCCTGAACTTTGTACATTTTCCAATTAGTCAAGAGATTGTAAGGGTCCAAAGTGACAGAAGATTTGAAAGCAAGAAGGGAAGATTCATCAACGGTGAAGTTAGTCTTTCTCATAGCTAAGCAGACAATGAAGCAATATATCAAAAACATGGAAAGAGAGAAACAAAATCCAATTTTTGCCATGTTTAGTAGACTGAAAGAATATGAGGCTGAGGATATTATATAATTTTCTTTAGAAGTTTAACAAACACCCTCGTAATTCAACAAGACATTATATCACTGTATGAGAAGTGAAAATAAGAAAAAATTAAAAAAAAAATTCCAGTCTCCAAATGAAGTCAATTCCTACACATATACATCTTCTGATTTTTTTTTCAAGTGCTAACAAATGAGAATCACCAAAATTTCCCCTTCAGTTTTCTTACTTGTGGTGTCTTAGCCTTGTATGGGAATGTTGTAACTTTTATTTCTTATGCTTTTTATCTATAAAAGTCATAAATTTATGTTTGGTTTAAAAGCGCTCATATGCCCATATTCCATTTCCTACGACTATCATTGTCTTCTTCCTTTTCATTTTGTTTGGTGAAGTGAATCTATACTTCTCACTTTTTCAGATTTCTGTTGAATAATCCTTTGCTAATCTCCTCAAGTGTATGTGAATTTTTGGATAGGAGGCAAAGAAAGAAAGAAAAAGGTAGAAAAGAAGGCATTTGCCATAACTGCCCCACTTTTAGGGTAGTAGTAATATATCCCCATCTTCCAACACCCATTTTTTTTTTTACTTTTTGTATTATTTAACTATTTTCTATCTTTGATATTTTTTTGAAAATCTTTTGAAATGCTTTAGAATTTTGTTAGAATTTCGCTCCATTTTGGGGTCATAGCATAGCAATCATCTAAAAAGAAAGGTTTGATTAGAAAGTTTTACTTATTTGAACATTTTTGCTAGATGCAAAATAGAATAATGAAGAAATTTTAATTGCTAGTTCTTTAAAAAATATATCTCTTTCTTTAAATTTTGTATCTTTTAATATTTTGGAATAATTTTTTTTATGTTTATTATTTGAATACAATGTTAAAAAATAAAAAATGTATAATTAATAATTTTAACAAAATATAAAATTGTAAAAAATTATTGTAATTAATTATTCTTTTTGGTAAATTTGCATTTCCTTATTAATTTCAAACATCTATATAAGATGATGGAGAATATCATTTGACCAATGTTATATAGAGTGTGAGTAATCAATGCATACTTTATTTTTACTTTTATTTTCAATTCCGAAAAAATTCTTTGCAGGCATATATATTTTATAGATTAAAGTTCCTTATGCTTTTTATTTTGATTAAATATTACTTAAAGGGGCGTTGCTTTCCAAGTCTTAGCTTTCGAATTCTTGGTAAAAAAATATTGTTCTAAAAACTTTTTGGGTAGGTTTAATACCAAGTATTCTAAGAATTTAATTTAATTCTTATATATGAATTGAATTCTATTAGTCACTGAAATCTTATGTTTGAAACAAATTTATTGATTTATAAAGTTGAAATGAATGTTATTGTTTGGAGAAGATTTTAAATTAATGGAATTTAATTATATTTTTATTTTTACAATAATGTCCTTCACTAATAAAAAATTAATATGCATAGGAATTTTTTTATACTTACAAATCTTAAAACAAACATTTGTCCAAACAATGAATGTAAATTCTTACTCTGAACTTTTATGTTTTTGGTATATACACCGAAAATTTAAAGACGTTAATGTTTACTGTTAATCTAATAGTTTTTTTTTTGAAAAAAGAAATAAAAGAATATTAAAAGTAAAGTTTAATATATTTTATGCTTTTTTAATTAAATTTTTAATCTTTATAATAAAAGATAATTATAAAGGTAATAGACCCCTAAAAAAATAAAAATTTTAAATTCTAATCATTTTTATAGGATTTAAAACAAGAGTAAAATCCATACTTTTTAAAAAAGGATTATTTGAAAGCTATTTTAATTAGATTCTAAACTACTCAAATTAAAATAATATATTTTTTTAATTTTTTATCAAAATAATAGAATTTAATTCAATTCAATTTCCAAATTTATGGGATTCCCAGCACACTTTAGGGAGACAATGTCCACCATAGACCCCTAAAGAAAATAGGTACATGAATTGTAAATTTGAATTTTCTCACTCTTATAATGTTGTAAGATTTAAAGTGATAGTTTATACAATATTGTTTATTGCTATTAATTATGATATTAGAACTTACTTTATATATGACAAACCTTACAAAGGTCTAAATATGATGTTTAATCATAGTATGTCATTTTTTTAACATTTTTCTTACATGTTTTCTTTTAAAAAAAAAACTGTAAAGCAATAGCTATATAAACCCACGCTAAAACAATATAAAGAAAGACTTCATAGTACTTGATAATTAACACATGAAATGAGATAAATAATTATAAAAAAGAAATAGAAAACAATTCACCATTAGACAAACAAAATGCATTTTAAATCTTAAAATTGAGAATGTTTGGTTCTGTAAAACAAAACTGTTAAGAGATTGTTTCAAATTCTTAAATATATAAAAAAAATATCATGATCACACATTCTAAGACTGACCTGTTAAGGAGTTGAACGACAAACTTAATAATTCAATTGATGATAAATTAGAAATTGTTGGAGGTATAGTTCCTGAAAACTTGTTCCCTGCAATGCGTAAAATCTTCAATAGTTGAAGTTTTCCAACCTCAAGTGGAATGGTTCCTTCGATAGAATTATCATTACAATCCAAAGTCTCTAACTTCGACAAGTTGAATACAGATAGAGGAATAAAACCACTGAAACTATTATTCTCAAGAATCAAGTGTTGAAGTGTAGATAAGCCACCAATCCATGTTGGAATTTCTCCATCAAATCCATTATAGCTGAAGTTGAGTAGTTTCAATCTTTGCAATTGGAGTAACTCTGTTGGCAACTGACCGTGAAAGGTGTTGTTGCTAAGGTCAAGTTTAACAAGGAAGGAAAGGTTGCCTAGTTGTGGGGGTATGGTACCCATAAGACCCATGTTACTAAGATTCAAGACGTGCGCTCTTCTATGGTAAGCATCACAGGTAATCCCAACCCAATAGCATACAGAAGAAGAGATGGACCAATTAGTCAAGAGATTATAGGGATCTAAAGTAATTGAAGATTTGAAAGTAAGAAGTGCATGTTCTTCCGTGGTCAAGTTGGGTTTACTCAAAGGTAAGTAGGATGTGATCAGACAATGCAGCCAAAGCATGAAAACAAAAAAAAGTAAGCGAAGTTTTGCCATGTTTGATAGGTTGAATGCTTATGAGAATGAAGAATGATACTTTATATCAATGAAACAAGACTGTATATATCACTATATCACAAGGAGAAAAGGAAAGCACATGAAGTCTTCAAATATTAAAGTCAATGCCAGCTTGTTGAATTCTTTTTACTTGACTATTTCATCACCAAAATGCAAAAATGACAAAATTTTCAATGTAGGAGAAAAGGATGGTTCATAAAAGGAATTATCGATAATTGAGATTTGATTTATTAGTAGTGGAAAGACAAAACCAAATACAATAGATTAAAATAGAGAGAAATTATATTAGTATTTATTTAGATTATATGTGTATAATTATTTTTACTTGAATTTTTTTATCCAAGATAAGAGACTCAGATACAGTTTGAAGATAAAAAAAATATACAAAAATTATTTTATTTGGACACTTATTTCACTTTTAGTACTTCAAAGTGAGAGATTACATATTCTTTTTCCCAGAGCATCTAAATTTTTTTTTAAACGCGAAGCAGCTACTAATCCACATCATTGAGTGAATTCTGTGATATTATTTAGTTCTTTGATTAATTTAAATCAACTTATATATTTCAAAATGAAAAATTAAAATGCATAGTCAATTGGTTTGATACACAAGTATTAGCTAGTTCTCCGTTATTATTTTATGTGTAAGTTTACTTTTTATTAACTTTTAAGTCTCTTTTGTTAATAATGCACAGTTAGTTTTTCAAGTGTTTTATATTAACAATAGTATGTCAATATAATAGCATTTTAAGTCTTGGATATTATAATTAAGGAAATTAAAAAATGTCCATACTCTTTTTTGCCACTTGAGCTGAAGGCCTGTAGTATCCTCAAGACTGAAAGCTACTATATAGATCTCCTTTAAGAGGTTCTCTTAATTTTTATTTTAATTAGTAATTCCTTGCATGTTATTTAAGAGCTGAATTAAGTTAAATATTCATAAATTTAAATACGAGCTTGTGGTGAAAAACTTAACGATACAAGCAGAGGGAAGGTTAGCTATATCATTAAGATCCTAAAGTCGTATTGGTGTGTTATTCAGAGGTGCTTGAAAGTGTAAAATTATATACACTTAGCTTCTAAATGGACGGTCTACGGACTCGTTCTTGTAAAATTCTAAAAACAACGTCAATAGTAGTTTGACAATTATTATTTTCTTCTAAAGAGAAATTTTGAATATTCCAAAAGAAAAATAAAAATCTTCCAATTGGAAAGCCATTGATGAGAGCCGGATAAACAAACAAAGTTTTAACTTCTAGAAAATTTCTCTAATTCACAATTTGGTAATTGAGGTTTTTCTCTCAGTTTAATTTTTCAATATATATTTTGTTAATAAATAATTTTGTCATTAAGTCGCAATAGTTTTTTTTCTTTTAGTTTAGTCTCTTACAATTTGACCTAATGGTTTGTATTATCCTAACTAGAAAGCCACTATAAAGGTGCTTAAACCAGACAATAAATTTGTATATTCAAAATAATTATTAGGTTATATTGTGAGTGTATTTTCAGGTTAATTTGATCATCTATTAATATTATATGATTTTAAAGACTTATTCCCCAAATCGGCTTAGTGCATTTAAGGGATTGATCCCTTAAACTATCAAGAGAAGATTTATGAATGATTATGTTAATTTATTTAGCCTATACAATTTTATTTACTTATTTACTTATTGTTGATTAAAGGTTATATTATTCTCTAGGTCTACAGCTTTTTAAAATTTTTAAGTAGGTCCCTACATTTTAAAATTTTGTAATTAGGTCCTTATAATTTTTATTTTTTTAATTAAGTCTTTATTGTTAGTCATTAGTTTGTGCACGGTTATCTCGAACTAACGTGACACATAGTGTGCACACATAATAGATATTCATTTATTATATATGTACCTGCACATATATACAATAATATGATCAAAAAGACAACAATTTTCATATTTCAATATTTGGTTCTGTATAAGTGAAATGATATCCACTTTGTTTCAAAATTATGTATATTTTGTAAATTATTCTAGAAGTATAAACTAGTATTATGATTGTGATTGATAAGGATAAATAGGAAAATTTTAAAATTGTTTACAACTTCCTAAAATCACCAATTCAATCCTAGCTATATCTAAAACAAAGAGTAACAATTTGTGTTTAGAATCAATGCTAAAAATAGCCATTTTTTAAAATCTGTTTTTGTACTAAACTTCAACATATAAAGGCAACAAAATTGTCATCCCATATACCAAACATAATTTAAAACTACAAAATCTAAGTCACCATGTATTGTGTACTGATAAAAGATTTTAGAAGTTTGTAAACAAATTTGACGTTTGAACTTGTGTCACAATTTATATATTAAAAAAAGAAATTACCAAAGTCTCTAAGAGTTCATTTTTTCTCTAAAAATTGATCGATTAGTGTCTCTAATTCAATAGGTAAAATGACTTTAATTAATCTTTTAGGTTAATTCGAGTACTATGAAAATTTTTAAGTTTTCCCACAATTAATATTTTTAAATTAAAAAACAATGGGAATCATTAGAATTAATTTGTAGCCAAAAAAAAAAGAAAATTGATTTACATAAATTTTGTTTTTCATTTCATCACGACATAATTTATACAACGGGTTCAATCTGAATTCAAATATGATTACTTTGCCATTGTGCACAATACAGCAAATTATTGGTCAACAATTATTAAAGTCCTTCTTCAGCCCTATAATAACGCCAAGTCTTTTGGTTGTTAGTGCAGAGTTATTTTCTAAGTCCTTGATATAAAGGTGAGAAAATTTATTCTTATATTCCACGCAAAATCAACGTACATTTGATAAAGTCTTTTCATTTATTAGTGGTGGAGTCCATTTACACTTTTATTTGGTAAGTCAATCTATGCAATCATGACTCCAACCATGTTAAAACTGATAAATTATTAATAATACAAAAACCTCTAAATGGCTGTGATTTTTCTTTCATATAGCTGTGATTTCTTTTGGCATGTTCTTTCAGGCATTTTCTTTTCCTTTTAACGAATAAGATACTTTTCTCTGGTATGCGGGGGGAGAAGGGAGAAGATAGAATAAGAAAAATTTTCTATCTATTTTAGATTCCTTTTTCTTCTCTCAATTTTTATTTGATTACTTAGCCGGAATTAAGCAAAGGGTTTGGCATTGATAAGAGGAATGCCAAGAATACAGTTACTTTAGAAAATTTAATGGCGTTTAAGTAAAATATTCCGTTAGAAATAATAAAAACTTTGAATATCAATTTTTGGTATGCATAGATAATGTTAGATCTCAACTATCTGAACAAATAGAGTTGCCGTGTTTGGTCAAGAGAAGAAAAGTATGCATTTATAACTAAATCAAGACAACTATAATTAAATTGTTTAATTACTGCATGTTTAAAACTTAATCAAGACAACCATAGTTAAATTATGCTAAAAGCATGGAAAAATCGATGGCCGTGTTTAAGATACTTAAATTAACTGCTTTCTTTCATCCAAATGTGATGTAACATTTTGTAAGTTCTCTTACTATCTTAAATATTTTGTAAGAAAATAAAATTATTTCTATCGAGTATTGATTGTCTTTAGAGATACTGTATTTTATTACAATATATTATAAGATTTACTTATTTTTTTTGTCCCTTAAATAATTCTATAACATTATATATAATGACACTAAAAATGAAAGTGAAATTGGGAGCTAAAATTCTCAACATTTGAATTGAGGCATCTGCTACGGTTTTCTTTAGGCAGTAGTTTTTTGTCTTTTTTTCCTTCTCTTCAGTCTATCAAAAAAATATGGTTATCAATTAAGTTTGTCATTTTTTAATCATGTTATGACATCACGCTATCATCAAAATTTGGAGAGAATTTTACTCTGAAATTCTGAATCCTAATGGAAGTAGTCATTGTCTAATTATTGCAATCACAATTGTTTATTCTTTGAAAGACTCAGACCTCCCCTTTTCTTATTTTCAAAGTATCCCATAATAATAGAATGACAATTATTTAAGTCCTTCGGTCCTATAATAACATTGAGTCTCTTTGGTCAATAATACAATTTTTTTTCTTCAAGTTTTGATAAACGATCAATACTTCTAAAGTCTATTAGCCCATAGTTAACGCTAAGACTTTTGGTCAACAGTAAAAAATTATTCTGCAAGCCTTATAACCCCATAGTTCATTGGAGTGACAAGCAAAATATTTTAATCAATAATTTTTATATAATTTAATAATATATAATTATTTTTTCATATATATAATTAAATACCCGTTCGAATTAGGAACCTCCCTAAGAGGTCTTAAGGTGCCTCCCACCACATTGTGTCTGGTTTATTTAGGAGATTAAATTTTTTTTTGATATTAGCCTTAAAATTTGAACACAAATCAATGCAAGAAGAACACCTCTTTAACCATTAAAGTCGTATATATGATAAATAATAATATGAAATAATAAGAATAAATTGCATATCAATGTGAAGGGTGTGTCACTAAAAATTTCCAAAGAAAGATTTAATTTTGAATATTAATGCACAAGTCGAATCGAAAATATCCTTATATCCTTATCGTGAAAAAAATAGTTGAAATTCGTTGAAAAGAATAATTAGCAAATTTTTACTAATAAAATATTTCCATCTATAGTGACTTTCCCTGAGAAAAGCAAGGTGTTAAAAAATGGGTAGTAAACTGATAAATTTATATAAAAAAGAAAATTACAAAAGTCTCTAAGACTTCATTTTCTCTCTTCCTTAAAAATTGATCAATTAGTGTCTCTAATTCAACAGGTTAAATCAAGAAGACTTTAATTAATTTTGTTGATTAATCGTATTATGAAAATTTTTAGGATTTCCCCAAAATTAAGATTTTTAAATTAAAAATGATGAGAATCATTAGAATTAATTTGTAGAAAAGAAAAGAAAATTGATTTATATAAATTTTGTTTTTCATTTCGTCACAACTTAATTTATACAACTGGCTCAATCTGAAATCAAGGACCCCAATTAAACATTTTTATTTGAATTGAAATTTGATTACTTTTTGGTTGTGCACAGTACAGCAAATTATTGGTCAACAATGGAATAACAATTATTAAAGTCCTTCTTCAAATATACTTTATATATTGAAGTGCTTTATGCTTTCTTTTAAGTTAATTATGGGGCCAAAAGACTTTTTGTCAACAATAGAGTTATTTTTCAAGGCCTATATAATAATAGAATAACAATTATGTAAGTCCTTCTTCAGCCCCATAATAACGCCACGGTACATTTGATAAAGTCTTTTCATTTATTAGTGGTGGAGTCCATTTACACTTTTATCTGGTAAGTCAGTCTATGCAGTCATGACTCCAACTATGTTAAAATAGATCAATTATTAATAATAAAAAAACCTCTAAATTTTAAAAATAAAAAAGGTGTCCAACTATTCTTTAATGTGAACACGTGATGCTTTTTATTTAAGTCTTTTCCGTAACTAATTATAAGTAATAAGTAAATGTTTAAAAGTTCAATTATAAAATACTTAGATATGTTATATTTAAAATTGAATATTTTATTTAATAAATTATGATTAATATAAAATTAAATATTTATCTAAATATATATTATAAAATATTCAAATATTAAAATTATGTTCCAAACATCTTCAAATTATTTTTCAAGTCTTTGAATAGTATTACAATATTAGCTTTGTAAGTCTTTTGGTCCCATCATAGTGTTCGGGGAAAGGTTTCTTCAAAAAGAGAGAAATGGGATGGAGTGACGGGAGGAAATGAAATTGGGATATTTTAGAAAAAGTTAATGTTGAGCTGACGTGTCATGATTTTCTACGCCATGAGCATATCAATAGACTTGACTTGTAAAAGTCACTTATGGAAAGGCCAAGAAACAACCAGAGACGCCTCCATCTAAAATGACATGTCAATATTCGTTGACCGTACTGCATATACGTTGAAATACTCACGGATCAATATATACGGATGGTGGGAATGTATATTATCTCTCTACTTTTTTCATATTTCCTTCTTTTGATGTATAGTGGGAATGTATAGTTAAAGTTTTAAACTCATCAAATAATTTTTTATTTAAGCATCAATTAATTTTTTGAAAAGATAGTGGAATTGGTAGTTAACTTTTTAATTTTTTTAATAATTAACTTTTTAATTTAAAAAGTCAATTGACATGCATTAGTTTGTTTAATTACTGTTTGACCCTTAATTATTATATATTGAAAAACATAATATAAGTGAAACATTGAAAAAGAATCAACATATATATTCCATTAATGACCGTTATAACTTTCAAATAATGAAAAAGGTATTATCATTCCTTTTCTTATTAAACATCGAAATAGTGGAGTGGTTACTCTTCCCGCTTCTAATTACAATCCTTGATGAAGCACAAAAAAAAAAGTTATTTTTTCAAATAAGTAACTAAATTTAAAAAAAAAATTAGTAGCTGAATTAAGTTGAGCGGTTTAACCTAACAATTATTAATATATTTTAATTTTTAAATAATTTTTAGAATTTGTAAGTTATGTTATTTAATTAAAAAATAACTAAAAATAATTTTATAATTTTTATAACTCTTAAAATTTTTTTGATTGATTTACTATCCTAAACTAGCTCGAGTTGGGCAGAACAATTTCTCTTATGCCATCTGCACAAGACTATTTTCATCACCAATTGTTTAGAGTTTTTGAAAAACACAGTAAAAATAAGAGTAAATTATTTTTAAAAAATATTTTACTTACAAGACCATATCTTTAATTATGAAAATATATATAACTCATTTGAAAGTTAAAAAATATTACAATTTAACCCAATTTTAAATTAAACCTTATTAGCTAAATTATTTATATTTTTAAAATATCCTTTGTAAGAAAATAAAAAAGAAACTTGTGAAACTCAAATTATTCATCTATTCATTATCTCTTAGTAATATTAATGTAGAAGAAGAAATAAAATAAAATAAATAAATTTTAAAAATATTTTATAATTAATAATAAAAAAATTTAAATGTTTTCAAAGAATATTTAAATATATAAATAATTTAATTAAAATTAAATTATAATAATTTTTTATCTTTTAAAGAAGTATTCGCAATTAAAATATATGTGGAGGGGAGAGCAATTTATTTTAAAAATAATGGATTGAGATATTAATAATGGGGCATACACCCTTGTTACCCTACCCAGGAGTAGGAGTAGTCCTGTGAAATTTAACTGGTTATATAATAAACTATTGTTTTATTTTAATATAAATATAATAGTTATAGAATAAGATTGCATTAACAAAACCAATGAACTAAATTTCGAGCGAAACGTTCGAAATGTTCAAAAAATTTTCGTTTCGGGAGACATCGAAACGAAATGACATTCCACCGAAACGGAACGAAACGAAGAAAAAAAGAGAAGAGTTGTTCATAACCAAGATTGAGAAAAATCTAAACCTATTTTAAATTTTGAAACTAAAAGAAAATAAAAAAAAATTGATAAGATTGAGAAAAGTCTAAATCTCTTTTAAAATTTTTATTATTATTTATCATATTGTATCGTACAAACTATCAGCTTATACCTTAGTTTATGATAGTATTATTTATATTCTTCATATTTGATTATCAAAATAAAATATTTGATTTGATTTTTATAATTGTTTTTATTAGTGTTTTGTTTCTTCTAATAAACTATATTTAAAATATCAAAAAATCTACAAAATTAGAACAAAAACATGCATTTTTTACTAAATACAAAAAAAAA
>JASKGM010004317.1:0-12053 GCA_034509205.1 Ceratonia siliqua
CAATCCAAGTTAAGGTTGTCAGGAGAGGGAAGTTAAAAGTAAAAATAGAGTATGTTAGAATCATGCTTACATGCATTGGTGGCCAATGCACGTTGAAATTTGTGAGGACAATTATCCCCATAAGCTAATTTTTTTAGTCTATTTATTGTTTTTATTAATTAAAATTTTTAGATCCGCCGCCACTATATGCATCGCATGAGTTATGATCATGTTTTTAGTTTGATTTTCCTTACTAAGCTATTGGATGCTCATCCTTTGGGGACCTTATTTTTATTTGTAGGTTCCTTCAGCATATAGAAGCATTTTTGGTCCAATTTCAAGAGATACAAATAAGAGGAGCTTTGGTTTGTAAGAGAGAGCTTAATGTGTTATGATGTAAATTAAAGAAAACCAATCGTATATATATAATGAAATTTATTTGAACAATTATCATTTGTTGTTTGTAAATAATTATGAATTTTGTGTCTGTCAGGTGTAGATAGGTATAAGGATGGATAAGGCTTGCTTGAGTATGAGGCTATGAGCGGAGGGACTTTCAATCCTAGCACCGATCAAAGCCCAAGATGGGTGGTGGGTCGTGCCAATATCTAAGCACAAAACTTCTTGCTTAGTGCCTACAAAAAACATGATGTTAGAGACATTAAGTAAGAATTTAACTGTCAGATATGATGTGAGATTAATATTGTATCCGCATGACACCTTTAAATAATTATCTATTTTTTTACATAATAATACAAATAATTAAACTTAAAATCTTATACAAATTATTCCAACATTTCCACCACAACACTCTTAACTAAGAACTTTTTTAAATATCCTTTCTAGTTTGATTTGTTGGCGGCCTGATGTTCACAGTTGGTCTTTAATGAAATCCATCAAGTTTGGGAAATATATGGACCTGGAATTTGTGGAAGTTCGGCCCATTCTTTATAGGCTATCAACAAGCAAGGTTAATCTGTCAACAAATATGATCTCATTTTTTATCAATAACTATTATTCAAACTTGAAAGTAAAATTTTGCAAAGGACACTGGACACACATCAACATAGTTAGCAGAAAATTGGAAAGTGGTGTTAGGTATGGGTGCTATTTTTTGATCTTTAAGAATTATGTTTTTTTGGAATATAATTTTTAAGAATGTTACAAAATATGTTTGATTAACTTTAAATATTTTAAAAAATATTAGTTAAAATTTTTTATTTTTATATTTGGTTTAAATATAAATTTTTTAAGAATATTAAAAATTTTTATAAAAACATCCTTAAATATTTATTATTTTTTCACTTACTTCTTTATATATAATAATTGATAAATATTAAATATAAATTATTCTATATAATATTATTTATTGTTATTCTAATAATTTTAATATAAATAATATTTTTTGATTAAAATTTATTATATTTATAATAATTAATATAAACTTATTTATCCGTTATTATTTATTTATTTATTTATATAATTTATTATTATTATAATAATTATAATATAAATAATATTTATTTTTTTAAAACTTATAATAATTAAAAAATTATATACAAGAGATAAAGATAAAATAAATTTTTATATTTAAAATTTTTTTATGCTAATAAAAATTTAAGAATATTATCATTTTTATAAAAATATTTTGATAAAAAAATTAGTTAAACTTTAAAAATATATATATTAAATATAAGAATTTTCATTTAATTTTTTTAAAAAAAATTCTCTTACGACCGATGATTGATGGCAGGCGATGCGTGAGCGAGAAGTTACTGTGTTGTCTCCTACGAGCCATGACATTAAAGACTCACTCACAAATCACAATCAATCAAATCAAATCAAATCAATTCTCAATCATCAATTGCTAACTATTGTTGGAAATCTCAAAAGTGGAACTAATTAATAACTGTTCAAAACAAAATCTACCCACCCATTCTTGCCCTCTATCATTTCGCTACAAATATTAGTACTTGATCACCCATCACCTTCGTAACATAATAGAGGAACATATTGGTTTTACTCATTTTGTTTACGCTTTTTTTAATTTGACTTTAAATAGAACTAAACTTAAAACTCTCAAACTGCAAATTAGTATTTTTATCGTTCTTTCAAGACAGATTCTTGTTTTAACTTTTCACTTCTTCCTTTAATTTTTGTTTGAGAATGAAGGTTTAATATTTACTAATGAAACACGCATTTATTACAGTTGCTGCATCTCATTTCATTGACAGCATTAGCATATGAAGATAGTTCCATCACCAAACTTAACTTTACGGAAGTTACAATGGAATTACCGAGACTTCCTCTTTTTTCTCCTCCTGTTTTGTCTTCGCGCATCCCTCCCCTGTTTCCCACCCACTCTGTGTCAGCAAATTGCCTTTAATGTGAAACCAAAGATGGGAAGCTGTCTCCTATTTCAGTCCTTGTCCACCGATTACCACCTCCTCTGCAAGTAGTTCCTATCCGTCTCTTTACCCAGTTCTGTGGACTTCTCAAACTTACCCATCACAGCATTCTTGAAACTAACGGCTTCCTGAACCTGTGAGCAAGACCTCTGCATTCGAACCCCACTTAAACTACTCCTAGACTCCAACATTTCGTTCAGGGAAAGTCTTTTCTTTGGACCGGGTTCTGGCCGTTGCTTTGGAGCACTATGAGACCTCAATTTCGCCTTGAAAGATTGAGTATTCGCCATGTAATTTGGAAAGTTCCCGTATCGCCGGAAAAAGCTATCAGCGCAAACGCTATTAGAAGGTGTCACCGGCCCAATAGACCCACAAGAATTGGTGAACCGTGGAGTGCTCTGTGCTGTAGACAACCTACATTCTTCCCCCGTTAACCCCCAATCTGAGTCCTGTAGAGTCCGACGATAATCCGGTATCGATACACGGGCAGGGGTACGACATGGGATTGGGAGAGGAGAGGAAAGTGCTTGGAATGGTGGGTCATCGCCAAAATCTGACATCGAGGTGTTGGTCCTGCGAGACCTTGATTTAGGCCTGCCAGTGTCAACTTCCACTATTTTTGGGCTTCCATCAACACTGCTAGTGTTATTAATTGTGGCATCAAAAGAAGATGATAGCCTTCTGCTGTGAATGGGAGCTGTGTACTCACTCTTAATGTCATCAAATCTCTCCTGCAAAGGTTTGAGGCAACCATTATGGCAAATTTAATTACAGATTCACTGCATATTATAATTGGATTCTAGAATCTATAATCTATGTTGTACCATGGATCTTCGTGCTCGGGCTTCAGATCTATAGCTTTCATTATCTTTGTTCATGAGCCGGCGAGCTTTCTGAGACCGAATTGTGGCCTGTGCTCTAATAAGAGCCTGCATACTATGCAAGGTTGCTGTTGCTTGCTTTCTCACCAAATAGCCTCTGACAAGTGCTTGTAACCTCACCAATCCTTTTAAGGCTCTCAGTGCCTTCCTTGCCTGTTTAGAATCCAACATGAAATAGGTAAAGCACAATGTGTCGTCAAATTTACTGAAGCTAAAATGTCAAGAACTTGCATCTGACTAATAGCGTTCTCTTTTCTGTGTTTTTAGAGATAATGAGCAAAGGTAAACTTACCAAGTATCCCCTAAATACTGTTTGAATCTTGACAGCAGCCCACCTCTCGTGTCCCCCACCGAACATGGTGCCTCTACCATGGCTGGTCAACCTAACCACTGCAACCGCCGCCTGAGCAGCTGCTACGGCAGCATCCGCTGCTGCTGCCGTGGCCGCAGCCACCGCAATTGCGTGCTTGTTCTGCTCCTTCTCTGTTTCTGTGTAGAAAGATTGTAGCCAAGCAGCCTCTGCAGGTGAAATGTTCGGCGGTATAGTAGCTGGGTTATGACACAAACCTCTGGGATCTCTCTCTGAATGAGGAGGAGTAGACCATTTCATGTCTCTACGGTCTCCGGAATTTGAATTTTCTTTACGGTCTCTGTCTCTCTTTATCCCAAACAAGCTCTTCAACCACCTGGTGGCTCTTCCCATTTGCTCAGCAAAACTCAAGAGAGTGAAAAGGAAGCAGAGAAACGCTACTGAAAGGAAAGGGTCCTGAAATAGTGCAACCTACAAAAACCCAATCTCGGCTTTTAGACAAAAGGAAAGGGTCTGAAAGCTTGCTGCTTATAATTTAGGCCTCTTTCCATTTCCCGGAAAATGGTGAAACTGAGTAGTTAGAAACTACATCCTTTAAAACTCTCCAAAAGAAATATGAAAAGAGAGAAGCAAGAAGATGAAGAAAAGGAAACAATGAAAGATAGAGTATGTGATTTTCTTTGCCTTCGCACAGAAGCAGGGAAAAAATAGCAAGAAAAAAAAAAGGGGAAAAACTCTGTCAATACCCCGTGAAAATCTGCATTACATGACAAAAACATGCCGCTTGAACATGCAGGGGTAGTAAGCAAACTCAAAACAAAATTAAAAAATTGAGATAAATTAAAGGGAATTACTCAGTGGGGAGTTTGCTAATAAATAATTGAACTTAGAATAAAATAATCACAAAGAAGGGGTCACCCACCTCGGTAGAATCAGATTCTCAGAAAAGCAATTAAAAAGTTGCAAAGGAGAGTGAAAGGCCCATAATTTTCCACTCCTCCAATGGGAAACTAAGAAAAAGGTTGAGCTTTGAAAGATCGAAGGAAGGGAGTCACAGTGAAATCTCTATGTCCATCTGTCTCCCATTACTTTCTGGAGCGACGTGTCCTCACAAAGAAAGATAGCTCAGTGTCTTAATATGTCAGACACTCGTGAAGCATTCCTATTTTATATCTTCTTCTTCGGTGAGTTCTACCTTGCACTAGTTCAGAACCAGTGCAACGTTGCACAACACGTGTCACCCAGATCCACCGTTTGAATCACAGCCGTTGGGTTCTATTACTGGTGACAATTTGTTGTGTAGTGTAGAATCCACCCACCCTGCTTCTTCATTCTTGAATCACAGATCAAATTCCTCTGCTCTCTGCAACTGCTCTATATACACTTTGATTCTATTTTCAGGGCGCAGTGTTTTTTATCTTCAGCTCCCAAGTCCCGAAACCAAACAAACTGGGTCTGAATAGTTCTTGACTCTTCAAAAGAACCTGAATCACGTTTCAGCATTGAAGAGGAGGGAATAAAAAAAGAGAGGCTATTGTCCGTCTCTGCCAATGTCTAGCTAAGCAGTAGCCTGCAAAGGCAGCCCCTTTTTTTATCCTTCTCTCTTTTGGGGTTTGAAAAGATCTTTCTATCCGTACCAGCATCTAATGGATCTTTCATTGTTCTGTTTAACTGTTTTCTCAATTATTTGTGTACTAATTTTAACCCTCTTGTTTGCTTTTAGTATTACTTTTTACTGTACTTTTTTCTACAATACTGGAAACACAGCCTAAAAAAAATGATTATAGGGGTCCTCGTCATTTTACCAACTCACTTTAACAGTGCAGCATGAAAGATGATTGGATATGGGTAAATAATTATAGAGGAAAGATATTTGTATATTATTATTTTATAATATATTAATAATTAAAAATATTTATGTTCAAATAATATTATTCATAATTATACCTTTTTGGCATGATTCTTATTTATTAAATACAATAAAAAATAAATTTTGACTCCAAATAGTTTTGTTAACAAAAAGATAAAAAATAAAGACAACCCTCTAATTTATTTTCAGTTTTGTGCTCACTAATATCCCATTCAATCTTAAGTATGTTATTAAAGATTTTCTGAATTAAATCTTATTTTGTTTATCCAGACTAAATTACCCATTTACCCCAGATTCTGCTACATTAGCTGGCCTGTCAAGGGGGAGACAGGCAGATGCAAAATTATATTATAATGAAATTGTAATTTTCCTATTTATATGCAAAGATGAAAAACAAATAATCTATGACGAATTGGAGTCCAAAGAGTCAACGGGTAATTGAGTTTTGTGGCCATGCCTGTCTCAGTTACATACCGCTAGTACATTTCTGAAATTAAACTTTCTTTTTTAAAATAGTACAAAATCTTTGCAGACGTGATTAATTGATATGATAATTAAAATTTATTTTTTTAAAGAATAATTCCCGCTTTGCGTTTTAAAGAATAAAATGTAAGTAAATAATTATTGATAATAATAATATTCTTATCTTTTTTTTATTATTAGTCATTCATTAATGTTTTACTGATGAAATTAGCAATATAGATGGAGTATTTCACAATAGAGAAGTAAGAAGAGGAGGTTAAAAATGGTATATCAAGAATACGAAAAAAGCATTTCGTATTATTGATTCATCTTTGAGATGGCTTACAACCAATAGTTTATTATCTAATGAATTTTTTTTATTCTAATATACTATGGGAGTTATCAATATTTATTAAATTTGTTCCTATCTAACCAAAGGCTATTGAATCAAATGATAAAGTCATTGTTAAGAAAAAGATAGCTTTTATCGGATTAAATAAAAATTGGATTCATGTAACAAATGAAAAGTTTCCATTCCTTAGCGGAAAAGATATGTGGCCATGAAATAGGGATTTAGTGAAGTAGAATTGACTAAATGCTAGAGTCGTGGCAACACCGAACCCATAAAGTTTAATTATATTTTTTGGTTATTTAATTTGTTAAAGTTGTAATTTTAATTTATTTAATTTTATCAAAATTACAATTTTAATCGCTTATTTAATTTTATATTTATTTTTTAACATTTATTACTTACGTAAATAATAAAAAAATTATGTAAATATAAGAAATTCACATTAAAAAATTATTTTATTTTGTCAACCTCCATAGTAAATTAAATGATAGTATCCCTCAAATTTCTTATTTTCTCTCCCTTAAAGCAAAATTATATAATGATGTGTAATTTTTGTGTGTCTAACAAAGTAATGATAGTTAAAAAAATGAATATAAAGTTAAGTAAGGAATTAAAATCGTAACTTTGATAAAATTAAAGAGATTATGGGCTGTTTAAAACGGTTTTTATTTTATTATTTTTTAAAATAATTTTTAAAAATAACTCTAAAAAATAGTTTTATAAAACAAAAAAATAAAAAAAAATTTCGATAAAAATATTTTTTATTAATTTTTTTTCGTGTTTTTTAAAAAACAAATGACAAGAACAAGCCAAAATACAAAAAAAATTATTTTTATTTTTTTTCTCTCGCTACTGTTTTTGAAAACAATTTTTAAAAATAACTTAGAAAACAGTTAACTAAACGAATTTTTTTATTCTCGCAGAATAAAAAAATAGTTTTTAAAAACAAAATCAAACAGAACCTATATTGTTTAAAATGAAATGAGGTAGATTAAAATTATAATTTTAATAAATTAGATGGATAAAAATTTAATTAAGCCAAAGCATGATAAAATAAGATAAAACAAAATTATAGAAGAAATTGATTATTTGGCTGTCATATCTCTGGAAATAGTTTTTGTTTGTTTCTGATTTTACTTGTCCTCTGGGTAAAACAAAACGTCAATTTATGTCCTTTAAAACTCATGTCCAATGCAATGAAAACAATGGAAATGTTTTTGATAAATTCTGTATATTTATTTATGCATAAGCTAACCTACTTAGAAATAAGAGTACTGATAAGCCTTTTGATTATTGAGAAATTCAATAATAAAATTGGACAAAGATCAAGCCGCCAGCATTAAGTAAAACAAAATCCAATGGCTGAGACTACTCTTGACTATTCCTGGTAGGACAGGAAACACTATTTATCTATCTACCAATCGCTCCCAAGTTCAGAACCAACTATTACATATTGGCCCAGAATCTCTCTCCATTTTATCTTCCTTTCTTTTTTATCCTCACTACCCAATTTAGGTACATATCTGCAATTTAACTTTTATTTTCTTTCTTCCATTTTACTTCCATCCAAACAGAGCTGTGGAAGTGGAACATATTGAAAGGATTGAATATGAGTAAAATGTTGTGTTGATGTAAATGTGGGTAGCCCAAGGCCAAGAAAACAAAGGAACTTGACGTAAATATTTCTGGTTTTTATTTATTTCTTACTAGACATTAGGTGGATAGTGATTAAAATTTAAAGTGTTAGAAGGAAGGTGTTTTGAAAGGGAGAATCCAAGATGATGTCATCATAATATCGGATTTGGAATATTTGTTTGGTATTGAAAAGTAACAACAAACAAGATAGACAAGGAAACTAAGGTCTAACACCAGATAAGTCAGCCAAGAAGGACTGACCTATCTGAGGAGGGGGATGGTTCCAGATACGAAGGTCAGCACTGCCGCGAGCTCCCAATTTGGCCAGTCCGTCTGTGCTAAAATTGGCTTCTCTAAAAATATGCTTCAATTGAACGGAGTTGAACCTTGTCATGAGTTCTCTGATGTCCAGCAAGATATATAGGTCCATAGATATGACCAATGGGATCAGCATTTAACACCATATTCACCGTCTCTTGAGAGTCAGACTCACAGCAAAGATGTTCCACACCAGGTTCAAGAGCTAGCTGGAGACTGTCTTAAAGCAAGAAGTTCAGCTTGGGTATTAGTAGTAAACCCCACAAAGTTCGAGAAACATGAAATCCAAGTCCCAGGGAAGTCCCTAATGAGACCACCAATACCACTTCTGCCCGGGTTTCCTAAGCTCAACCTTGCAGCACTAATTGAACATATTCAGAGCCCTCCCAGCCAGAGAATAGAGGTTAGAAGAAACACCTTGATATAAATAATTATTTCTGTCTAACCAACACCACATAAAACAGTACGCATCATCAAACGGGCCATACAAACCCTTTAAAGCTCTCAACATTCAGCCAAGGGATTATCTAGAGCACCATCCGGCGGCCAACTCACTGTGCCGTAACGCCGTCAGCAGGAAGAATAGGGGAAACACTCGTCACGCCTAACTTTTTGGACTCAAGCTAAATTAGTTTGTAAATTCAGAAACATGCATTTGACTATTGGAAGCCAGAGAACCAACCACCATCACATGGTCACGGACCCAAAACCCTAACATACATATAATCAAATCATTTCAATTTACTCTTTTTTTGTATGCCCATACTTAATTACCCATTCACCCCTGAAGGTGAAGGGGCAGAGAAGCATGTGCAAAATGATATTATGCTCATATTGTAATTTCTTATTTAAAGGTATTTATGTAAAGATAGAAGCCCAATAATCATGAATATATGCCCATGAGGAACTTGAGTCCCAAGAGTCAAGGGGTAATCGAGTTCTGTGGTCACCCTTAGTGGACCTTCTGCCGTACATATGGTACATTTTTGAATTTTGAGATCAATTTTTATTAGAATAAAATGATTCATATGTTTTTAAAATTAATTTTATGAGACTTATTTTAAATATTTAAAAAGATATAGATAGAGGAAAAGAGGAGGTGATTGGTAGATCTGATAATTGGCTTTCCATGGCATTGCAAGGTACTGGCATTCGCTTAGGCATTCTTAACTATATATGCCAATCAACAAATATAAAACAATCTTGGGATGCTTATAAAATATGTTACTTTAACCCTAAAACAAAGTCACTTTGTCCCTACTCTCAATCAGGATTTCCTTTCATGCTTACATTAAATTTGTACACTAATAAATATTTAAGAACTAAAATGAAATTGAAGCGCCATGCCACCCTTGGCAATTAGGACCATGTTCCTTGTTTAGGTATCTTTTATATACCACTTTTAAACATTATTCCATCAAATAAGGAATGCTACCTATGGCCCTGCTACCCCATCCAATATCTCTAAACACTATTCCATCATCCATTTCCTAGCTTGTTTCCTCTCTGTCATCCTCTTTATGTGCGTTTTGTAGGTTAATAATAATGCTATGTTTTTGGCAATGGTCAAGAATATCAAGCTATGCATAAATGGTAAACCCTACATGGGCCATTAGTCGTAAAAGGTTTGCAAATTGCAAGGCTTTGATTAATTTGAAAGAGGAAAAGGTAGGGAAATTAGGGTATTAGGACATACATAATTGGACAGCCCAATTTTTCAGTGACGTTTGTAAGTAAGGCCTAAAATTAAGGTGACGTTCCTAGCATCTATCAATATATCAATCATAAACAAATATAATACTAAATCTTATTTTATAAAAATTAATTTTTTATTATCTATAAAATTATTACCGCGTTTTCATTATTTTTAACTTAATTACGATTTTGTCATTACCTTTTCTAAATTTGTCTTTGATTTTTAAAAGTTTCAATAGAAAACACTAAAATTAGGAAACATTTTCAACAACATATATTCTAAATTTCTAATCAAACACATTTTTGTTTTTATTTCTTATTTTTAATTAAAATAAAAACATAAAATACCTAAATCAAATGCACCCTTAAATCTCTAGGTTTTCATATATTTGTCAGTTTAGGTGAGAGAAATTTTGGGCCATTTACCCAATTTATAGCTTAGGGCTTGGACCATCTTTGAGGCTATAGTATTCACATAGTAGATGGCTGAGGCTGAGGCTCCAGTTCCACACACAATTCATCAACTCTGGTGCCTCATTAGTCATTACCACACCCATTTTCCTCTCTCCCTCCAACCTTTTATATATACCATTACCCACTCGATGTAATGGGTATATCACTTTTTAGGCAACACAATCGTTTACCTCACACTATTTCTCCATTTTGTTGAGTGGTACTATCTTTAACATTAGATTATGTTACATGATAAAAAAAATCTACTGAATACCAATATTTAACCCATTAATTTTGACTAACAAATTTAAACTACCTATCAACAGAATACAATTTTTTTAAATATATTCACGCAAAAAATTAAATATGATAATAAAAGTATATTAGAGAGATAAAATTGCTATCACTCAAATTATAAAGATTGAATTATTTTATTGAGCAAATTAGAGGGATTAACTGTATAAGTGAATATTTGTTCCTTTTTTCCTGTATACCAATCCGGGCCAAGAACAATCTTGTGAACTTGATAGAGGTTAACTTTTGGGCCTAAAGATTGTTTGCCGAATTTATAGTTTGGGCTTTTATTAATATAAGAGAAAAAGTTTGGTTTCCAAATGGGATGAGATGAGATTTATGGAAGGGAGTGGACTATCCCAGATGTGTAGCCCATATTTGAATGAACCCCAAAGAGAGGCAACAGTTTGGCCCACGTTACAAAAGGAAAAAACAAAGTGGATGAGGTGTGTTTGGTATATTTTTCATGTATGTTTTGTTAAATTACTTTTGAAGTTTGAGTGCTGTGGGACATGATTGGTCCGTAGGAAAATATCAGGAGGAAAAAATAATTTAAAAAGTCATCCAAACACACTGCAAATCTCTACAGTGTATCCATCGTATCAGAGATATAAAAAAGGATGTAGACAAATAGGGAGGGGAAGAAAATGCATGTTTGTTGGTTCATTGACGTACCATGAAGCAGTGTATGGCTATAGGGGTGGTCCCGAGAAATGTCGACCTTAAAGGGGATAGAGAATCATGGCTGGGCAAGTGAGCCCTAACTCTGCTAGAACTATATATGAAAGATAGGCATTGGTGGCACACAAAGGAATGAAAGCCATGTGTGGAGAAGAAGGATCAGCCCCTTGTGAGGGGGACATGTCAAGCCAACTTGAGAAATAAAGGCAACAGTTGGTTGAGCAAATCATGGAAAACTAACCCTATTAATACTCATATTTGTAGTGAAAGCAGAATATTCCAAGGCTTGTTGCTTGCAGGGTGGACAAAGGGCATCCTTATGTTTATATATATGCCTATAACTCTCTATCTTTCATTTCATGATAGAGGCTATAGGGTTTCTTTCAAACAGAGACAGTCATGATGGGACTGGGGAGCTAGGGTGTGGATGGTGATGATGGTGGTTGCTAACTGCTCAGCCAGTTTGGAGAAAAGAGGTTTTTTTCCAATCAGAAATCCAGATTAGACACAAGGAATAAGGATCTCTTCAAGGGTTTTTTGATAAGGGGACAAGGAAAGTGGTTCTAGATATTGAGAGGATTGGGTTGGTTGCTCAAAAGGGTAGCCATGTGAGAAGCATGATGGAGCAAAATGATGTTGTCTCTACCTAGTTATGTTTGTGCTTTTCATTTTAGGCACCAGAAGGAAATTGTACATAGCTAGCTAGCAGCAGCTA
>JASKGM010004349.1:0-12047 GCA_034509205.1 Ceratonia siliqua
CTCAAAATGGCAATCATCATCAAAATCAATAATTGTAATAAAACCAAGTTTAATAATTGAAAGAGACTTGGGCAACATATTTAAAAGTTCCTTTTGGATGAATCACATTGAGGAAAATTCATTCTCCATATATATGATCAGCTGATAAAATAAGAAAACAAGTCATTTAGAGTAGACAAATTGAATAAACTGTCTTATTCCATAATTTACATATACCAAAATTTCATTACATTTAAACAATTAACTTGCAACAACTAAAACGGGAAACAAACCACATTACCAATTATTGGACCGTGAATTTTTTCCTCATTTTCATTTACAAGAGGGATAGAATTTAATAGCGATATTAAGTAATAAATTCACACTACCAATTATAAAAATAAAAATGTTGGCCACAGCAACATAAACAAATGTTGAATTAACATATTAAAACATTAAAGATTAAATTGAAATACTTACAAAAATGAAATATTAAATTGAAACAGTTATACTCTCAGCTAACTATATAAGGAGCAAATGTTTAGTGTTATAATAGCACTAAATGCTACCGCAGCACTAAAAATGAGGGGAACAAAGTTTAAAGTGGGACCCACTCATTTTTAGTATTGTTACCACTAAACTTCTCACACCACATTAGCTACACATTAACACTTTTTGTTAACTATTTAAACAGTGTTAGCCAAAAGACTAGATCAACACAGTTTAACAACATTTAAATTAAATTAACAAAAAAATTGAGTCTAAATTAAGACTTCACTAAGAAAAATTGTGCAGACTAGGGTTGGAACAAGGGTAGACTAGTTTAGTTTTCCTGAGCCGCCTCAACCAACAAGGTTATATAAGGAAAATTGCGCAGACTAAGGTTCGAACCCACAGCATGGGTTAAAAAGGTAAACTTCTTATGTATATTATATAATTTCTATTATTACTAATTAATTAATTTTCAAAATAAAGATATTACTTAAATATAATTGTATTTTAATATATTATCAAAGTTACATTAAAATTTTATCTAAAAACTACTTAAATAAATTTTATAGTCGAACTTTAGGTGCTGTTTGGAAGTGTTTTCAAAAACTGTTTTTTTGTTTTTTTGTTCTGCGAGAACAAAAAAACTCGTTTGGGTAACTGTTTTCTTCAGTTGTTTTTAAAAACTGTTTTTCGAAAACAGTAATTAGAAAATAAAAAAATAAAAATAATTTTTTTGTATTTTGGTTTGTTTTTGTCATCTGTTTTTTAAAAAACATGAAAAAAACACTGATGAAAAATATTTTTATCCAAACAAGTTTTTTGTTTTTTTGTTATATAAAACTATTTTTAGAATTATTTTCAAAAATTATTTTTAAAAACAATAAAACAAAAATCGTTCCAAACAGCCCCTTAATTTTTTTATTTAAGAAGTAATCCATATAAAACACTATAAATACTAGCATTACATAAAATAGAGGCTTTAGTGCAAATTTTCAGTGGCAATATAAGCAAATTTTCAGCTGCAACAAAATAAGTCACCACTAAAATTAAGACTTCAATGCTAACATTTAAACTTCGTTGCCAAAAATTATTTTTTAAACACTTTTAGTGGTGATGTTTTATTGTTGCCACATAATCTTGTCAATGTAGACCAAAACATTTTGGCTACAAAAAAGACATTTTTTAGATAAATATGTAACGACTCAAGTAGTGTCGTCACTGAAATACTTTGTTGCAATATACTATAGGATCGTCACCGAAAGTTGAAATTTAATTTTACCCCCTATTTTTTGTTACTAGGTCGCCATTGAAACTGGCAACAATGACAACATTATATGGTTGTCACCAAAATCCTTCAATGATGACTTTTAGATTTTTAGTAACGATCATATTTTAACGTCCCAAAAACTTTTAATAAAAGTATGTATTTGTAATAAAGTTGGTGGCAACATAATGTCGTTAAAGCTTTTTTTCTTATAGTGTAGCACAATAAAATTTTAAATATTTATAATTAAAAATATCATATCATATTTAATACTAATATTCAATTCAACATGTATCAAAGACAGTTTATGCTTCTTAAATTGCTATACAATGTATACATGAAAAAACATAATGATGATGCAAATCCAAATAATCAGATAATGTCTTATGGTTTATCTAAAAAAACCACAGAGTAGGCCAAGAAAGAGAGAGAGATTCGTCATTTCAATCAGAAGTTCACAAATAATTACCGACATTGCATTCAGTGCTTCCCCCCCCCCCCCCCCCTTTCCTTAGAAAAGTGAACCTAAATCATTGGATGTTTTGTAGAAAAAGACGTTAAAGTTGATCTATCTATATTTGCAAAGCACTTTTTTTTACTCGTAATAGATTTATATAAAATGTCAATCAATGAATATCACATTATGTGTTAAGATTCACTAAAATCATATATGACACTCATTGATTGATTGGATATTCACTCAATCTATGCAAAAATATCTTTGTTTGCAAACCACAGCCAATATTCTGGTATGATTGCTTGTAAGTGCACGGAAATTTAATCATTTTTTCATTAGTTATTTTTTGTTTATCGGGGCCATCTATGCATACATAGATAATCACAATAAAAAAAAAAAAACCAAATCCAAATTGTTTGTAAGTGGATACTTAACTGAAGCTGCAGATTGATTCAAGATTGTGTCTGATTACTGGGTCCAAAAATTATACATCATCATATTGGGAATCTAATGATAGTAATTTTCAGCCCCAAAAGAACCATCCTACATATATTATAGACATTTCCTTTTCTCTTTCTTTAAACTTTAAAGTGTACCTTACTCTATAGCCTCAAACTAAATCACCTCTATATGAAATCAAAATCATTAGGCGGTATTTGGTACCGATTATATTAATTTTTTATTTAAAAATTTATTTATATGATATTTAAACATAAAATAGGTAAAAAAAATTAAGGTTTATATGTTATATATGTCCTAAAATACAAGAAATGTTGATTTTTAAGAGTGAAAATATTTTAATCGTCTAAAAATATCACTTTTTTTTTTCAATTGAGTCCTCTAAAATTAAAATATCTAAATTTGACTCTTTAAATTTAAATTTTAATTTAATTTCATCTGCTTGTTAGCTTAAATATTTAAACATTATTAAAATTATAGACATATAAAAAATAATATAAATAAATGCAAAATATTTATAGTCTCTGTTAATCTATGTTGTTAATTTCGTTAGTGTCTAGTTAATAAGCTAACAAAATAGTGAAATTAAAGTGAAATTAATTTTTAAAAGACTTAATTGAGAAGTGATATATTTAAAGAATTATATATATATATATATATATATATATATATATATATATATATATATATTATTTTAAAACTTCTATATGAAAAATTTTAATTACTTGAAAAAATATTATGTTCATATACTAAACAATAAAAGAAGGAAAATAATAATAATAAACAAAGCATAGCTTTTGGATAGCAATGAACTTCAGCTTCCATGAAAGAAGAGCCAAAAAAGTACTTCCTGCATGGTGGGTGCTCTTATAACATCAAATGGAAGAAACCTAGCCCCAATGAACGTACTTCCAAGTGCAGTGATTTAGGCAGATAAAATGGAACTTATAGAATACCCAAGAACTTTTCTCTTTTAAAATGATACTCATATTTTTTATAAATGTATAAAAATATTAATTTATCTTTAATACTAAAATAGATGACATTTATTGGAATTAAAGTTAAATGCAGCAGATTTTAGCATTGATTCCCATTTTTACTTTCTATAGCACAAAACTAAGCAAATTTCTCTCAAAAGAGAAGTATTAGTAATAATTTGAAAACATTTAGTACACTAATATTTTATATAACATGATATGAGATATCAAAGTATATGATATCATAATATCTAAGATTCCTATATTAATTGAAATTTGTCAAATGATACAATTAACATTTAAAAAAAATTATAAAAACTAATAAAACTAAAAAAAGTATGGTGCAAAATTATCATAATTTTTAAATTATATAAAATATCATCATAAATAACATGATATTATGATATCTTGTTATCTAGAATATCATCTGTTATCTTAAATGACAACATATCAAAACTAAAATTTTAATATCATCTTATCACTTGAAATATTACGATCAAGATATCATTATACCAAACTTTACATGAGAAAACCAGGTGGCTTTCAGATTTCTTAAATCCGGCGCCATCATTTAAATAAACATCTAGTTCATGTTTGAGAGAGTTGATAAGTACCAATGTACACGAATTGGAAGATACTACTGTACTCCATTTTCATTTCCTTTTTCTAATGTATTTTCTTTTTTAATTATTATTTTTTTCCTTGGCTGTCAACCCTTCAATTTTACCATATCATAAGATGCTAGGAATTTGATATCCTTCAAGACATTGACTAGGTTTCTAATTACCAACACCTTCAAAGTTTTAAAAAATATACATTTACACTCTTTAATTTTAATTTATACTAAAACCTCTCCTACCAGTTTATTAAACCTACACTTACATTCCCTCTAATTTTAAATACTTGCATTAACCTCCTTTACATTCCCTCAAAGAAAGTGACTGTAATTTACTTAAACCTTTATACCTTTAGTCCTTTATAAATTATTTCACCTTCTATAAATCATCATAGATTCACAGCATTATGTTAGATTTAGTGGTCCAGAATTAATAGAAGAATTGATATATACCATAAATACATTTATTTAATTTTATATTACTTAATATCATTAGGTGTTTAGTTATGCATTTAGAAGGTCAGTATATAACGCCTCTAGCTAATTGATGAATGATTAGTTTTCACAAAAGGAATCATCACATTATCCAAAAATTCAAGTTGAGTTGAAATTTCAGAATGGACACAAAAAGAAGGATTCAAATCCAGTCATGACTGGATATATTAAATCGTGACTGTCTATTTATTTTTAAACAGCCACAATGAATTACATATAATCAAATTGTGGCCGTCCAAAAGTAAATAGATGTCCAAGATTTATAGAACATGAGTTATGTTGCCAACATGACTAAATCCAAATTCCGAAAAGAGAGTGGAATTCATAGAGAGAATGAGAATTTTCTATAGTTGAAGTCACAATCACTACTTATTAACAAACCTTAGCCATCTTATGTGCAGAAGTTTACCAGTATCACAGCCAGCTGACTACCCAAGTATGTCAGGATGTAAATGTCTAGGGACTGCACAGGATCCAGTTGAGATGGGAGGCTGGGATGCACACCGGAGTCCCCAGGAGCATCCAACTGTTGTGCAGTGACAGGAGCACTGCACCGGATCCCAGCGCAAATGTCTAGAGAAAATTATGTGAGCATAAATCTCATTTACTTTTGTCAGACTGGAAGGAAAATTATAATTTCTAGTTCTAAACAATGCCTGAATCTGTTGTTAAAAGAGATACATGAGCCAATAACAAAGAAGTACCATATACAGAATTCAATTTTGGGACTTGGCATTCCTATGATGCAAAATGTAACAGCTTCAAAACACTCATCCACAATCAGATTTGGATTACACTTTAAGGAATTTAGAAGCAAAATACATTGCCATATAATTATGAACAGTGATTGAGTTAACCCTTTACCCCAAGAGTGGAAGGAGCCAAGGACATATCAATTCAACGAACATGTTCCCCAAATCTCATTCTCCATGAAGTTTTCTACATATATTCTCAAAAATGATTTGGTGTTACGAAATTTCAAACAATAATAACTTACATAACATAATATGTAAAAAGGAAAAATATGAAAATTCAGTTGTTAAAGATCTCAAAGGATCTATAATCTAATATTAGCTATAGTTTTAAATAAAAAAGCATTTAATCACAAAACTGATTGAGAACTAACCCATTTTAAGTAATGGTACCATGAATAGAACTACTTGTATGCTTGAACAGATATGGTATGATGAAGAAATCACTTAATATAAAGAAAAACCAAATCTACTTTCAAGAGTAATTAAGTAGGAAGCAGGATTCAATATAAGAGTTCTGGAAGAATTTCCACAATAAATTAAAGCAACGTACAAACTGAGAAAATGACAAATAAGACTTATAATCAGCAATCTACTACAAAATATTCTCATCTAATCCTATACCTATAGAGATATCGACAGATAGATGATTGGAAAGTTAGGAACACAATGGGAAACAAAATTGTACATAGGACCAAAAGATTATGCCAATTTTTTTTGTTTAAAAAAAGGTAGAAATTAAAAAAATAATCCAAAAACTGAAATCATTTGAATAATATTGATTCACTAATTTATACTTGGAAAGACAAACTTATGGAAAATAAATGCTCAAAGTTATTGAGACTTCAGCAAATTGTAGGAAAGGCTAATAACATAAAATTTACAGAACACCCCCTTCCCCCTTTTCCTGTTAGTCATCATTAAGAAAATCAGTCAAACAAAGGAACCATTCTTTTCAAGAACTAAAACCAAGAGAAAACAAATAGCAGCGTACACCGGAACCACCAAATCAAAACCACAAAAGTCTTGAAAGAGAAAAATTGATCCATAAACATGTTCCCAAAAATAAATAGGCTCATGAATCCACCATCAAGCATAACAACATCGGCTAATCAATTTCATAAATAGAAGCAATTTGATAGGAAGAGTACCATTACCTATTAGAAGAACTGCAATTGAAGTCGAGCTTTTCAACAGCTTAGAGTTTCAAAAATGGTGCTTTACTGGTGAAGGATTGTTGACAGAAACAAGGATAAGCTCTGAAGACTACTCCTAAGTTTGATGCCAAGAAAACTAAAATTAAAACCAAAAACACACACACACACACATAGGAAAAGTCCTCTTCCGAACAGAGTCCAAAAAATTTCTGCTTACCGAGCATCCTGCTCCCTTCTTGATGCAAAACCTTCTTGATGCAAAACCAACTCAAAATATTCACATTCACTCAGTTAGAGAAGTAAGAAAGAAAAATCTCAATTCTCTGCGACTGAAAACTAAGTTGAGAATAAAGAAGAATTTTGAAATTTGAAATGAGATGGATGGTGCAGGAAAAGCAAAGATGCCTTTGAGTTTTGACTGATGTGATTGTGCAGAAAAGAAACAGCTCAAGAAGGCTTGAAGTCGAGACGCACAGTTTAAGAACATGACCAAAATAAAAATAAAAAATAAATAAATAAGAAGTGAGGCAACTTTGGGCGGGAAAGTAGGGTTGCTACAGTAATTCCCTTGCCCAGCTTTTAGAGTATAATAGATGACACGTGATTCAGAGTTTCTCTTAAATAGCAAGTTTTATTCTTGCAAAACTGTCACCAATCAGAATCAAGTCTTTTTTATATGCATTAACCTTATAAACATTGAAAATCAAAACAATTTATGTTAACCAAGCAATTATGTCTAAGGTATGGTATGTGAAGATAGGAATCTAGCATTTTGGGATGATATAAAAATAACAATACCAAAAATGTGAACTCAATTGTTAGAAAAAACTAATGATCAAATATGAGCACTAGCAATCCCATAGTCCACAGCCAAAATAACCCTTGAAACATCTAAGAAGGCCAACTACTTTAATATAAACTTTCTTTTACTATAAAACTACTAAATTTTCTGCAAAAAATTCCTGCATCAAGTTTGATATCATAATTTGTGTTAATGAATTAAGTTTCAGATTTGGGGTTTGTTCTGTTATATTTATCGGTCTATCACCCGATATACAGAAGTGGCAACAGAACTTGGAAAATTAAATGGAGGCACGTATAGAAAAAACAACTCAAAAGTTAAAAGGTTTCTGATAGAACCAGGGACAAAATGGGGCATTCAAGTAAAGGCAGGGTTATCAGCGGGTTTTCGTACAATGTACACGTGGCACACATCCAAATCAATGGTGAAGAGGCATGGAGTAGAGGGAAGTTGCTCAATAAAATCAGAGAATGAATGGGGAGGGAAAGCAGGCAGAAAATTGTGAGAAATTGGAAAAGGGGGAGCCTGGCGCCCAAAGAGACTAAGAGGGGCAAGCCTAGCGCCCATATTGCTAGAGAGTGACTAGCCACTCCAAGAGCTAGGCTATCTTTGTGTGTTTTCTTCTTTGTCTTCTGCATTTCTTGTCATCTGTGAGGTGTTCCTTCACTGTTTATCAGTATGTCATTTCCTAGCCTGTAATCGTTTCTGTTTCAGTCATCATATATATAAAAGAAGGCTTTATTTCCTTCAATATTCTGAGTCTATCTACTTGGTTCTCATCAATGGTATCAAAGCATAAGATCCGGCTAAGGAAGGTTTGGAAAGGGATTGCACTGAGTCTATTTCTGCGGATAGGTACCACGCACAAAGACGAAAGGTCGGAGACGAGGGTTTTCACAGCAAACATTGACGAAAGCTGCGACGAAGGTATCAGAAGACGAGTCTGGTTCGACAGCGATGCATCATTACAAAGTAGTGAAGAAACTTCCTCGCGTGCGACCAAAGCACGCACGAAGGTCCATCTCGATGAGTCTGCCAATGACGATCACAGGAGAACGATGACTGGCAATGAGGTTTGATGACGGGTCTCTGTTGGTTCTAATTTGCACAGTGAGATGTTGTGGCTATAGGTTAGCGAAGGCGTAGAGGAGACAAGCTTTTAAAAAAGTATAGAGAAGAAAACCAAAGGAAAGAGGAAAAGACAAAAAAAAAAAAAAAAAAAACAGAGGAAAAGAGAGAGGGGAGATGGTTGGATCATAGCCTTTCATGTCTTCGTTGAGAGACAACCATTGTGGAAGGGGCGACAGCCTTCCGGGGAAAGTACCAAGAAGAAAAGTACACTAAACGAACTTTTCCCGAGTGAGCAACTAGTGTGGGCCATCGTGAGCATCGACTTTCAAAGGAGTATGAAGTATTATGAAGTTTACCTTAAGGACAAGGTGAAAGTGAAGGGTGAGCTAATGATAGAACCCAAGGGTAAAATGGGGTATTCAAGTAATGGCAGGGTTATCAGTGGGTTTTCCTAAAATGTACATGTGGCACACATCCAAGGGAGGAGGAAAAATCTAAGGTAAAGAGGGAGGGAGAAGAGGGAAGTTGCTCAATAAAATCAAAGAAGGGTTGGGGAGGGAAGGTAGGCAGAAAATTGTGAGGAATTGGAAAAGGAGGAGCTTGGCGCCCAAATAAACTAGGAGGGGGAGGTCTAGCGCCTATATTGCTAGGGAGTGACTAGCCGCTCCAAGAGCTAGGCTATCTTTGTGTGTTTTCTTTTTTGTCTTGCATTTCTTGTCATCTATGAGGTGTTCCTTCACTGTTTATCAGTGTTCGTTTCCTAGCCTATAATCATTTCTGTTTCAATCATCATGTATATAAAAGAAGGCTTTATTTCCTTCAATATTCCGTGTCTATCTACTTGGTTCTCATCAGTTTCATATAATATCACAGGTAAAGAAAACTCACTCGCACTTGAAGCTGAAGCTGCTTCAAATATTCAAAGGCCTCATCTAGCATTGAAGCTTTGTAAACAAACACAACTTACTCATTCAAAATAAAATTACCAAAATTTTCAACGTTTTTTATAAAATTACCAAAACTTGCTCATCTTGTTTGTGTCATGATCCAGGGTCTCAGATTCATTCATAGTTTTTTATTAAAAAAGATAATGAAAATATTCTTTGTAATATCAATCAAGGCACAATTCATACCTTCAAACTAAAAGAATATCAACATTAAGAACCACACTATAAAGAGTTGAATGAAGAAGCTATGATAACTCTTATAGCTACCAATGGAAACAGAAGAGTCCGACCAAATATCAGGTTTGATGGCATTATTTGTCATTATAGACAATGCGCCTAATCATCAAAAGTAATTATTGTTTAAGTCTACAGCCACATATATACGAGACAAATGACCAGAATAAATTTTACTGCACAGAAAAAGGAGAAAAAAAGGGAGAAATATATCACCTGACCCATAACAGCCCTGAATAACTTTCCAAGAGTATGCCCAATTGCATCTGTCTCATTTCTGAATTAAGAAAATTTCAGCAGACATTCAAAATAAAAATAAATAAATATAAAAGAATAGAAAATAGTCTATATATAATATCGTAATTATCCATTAGTATGCTAAGACCTTGAATAATAAAAAAAATGAAACCAAATGGGATAAGAGACAGATGCAGTAGCCATAGCAAGCTCGAAATTCGAATTGAATGCAAATCAAAGAAATGGGATAATAGAGTTGCTTTTGAAATGAATCCTGATCTGTATAAAAAGATGCAATTGGATAGAGACCTGTAGCACAAACAGCTGAGCAAATTACCCAAAACAGCACAAAAGGCAGCCACGACATTCGCTTCCTACAACAAAATCTTACCGACAAAACTGAAGCTTTAAAAAGTCAAAATTTCAAATCTAAAACCACTAGCACGGCAAAGCTAAACAGAGCAAAGGAAGAAATTTGCCTAAAAAAAGTGAGACTTTTACCCATTATCCTTGAAGAAAGAATCTTTATGAAAGATGCAATCCCTGTTGTTCTGCTTTTTGCTCCAAAAGACAATCACGAGGCGGTAGACAGAGACACAGCGGAGAAAGGGGAAGGAAGAAAGAAGAAGGATCATGTGACCACCAGAGGATGAGGAAGAGAAGAAAACAAAAAAAGTGAGAGTTTTCGAAGTTTGAAATTCGATCAGAGTCAGAGCAGAAGCTGCAAAGAAGAGAGCCAGTGAGACCAAAACGCACAGCTTGGTGGGAGAGAACACAACAAAATGCAGTTTCAATAAAGATTACAAAAAACAAAGTTTGGGCGGGAAAAAAATTTGTGAACAGTAAAAGGTTTCCCCAGCTTTATAGAATAACAGATAGATGCGTTCAATATTCAAAACCAAATGTATACAGACCAGAGGGTAGCTCAGATATATACATAAAAATGAAAACTTTCTTCAACAGAATCATGCAAAACACCAAACGTTCTCAGAAAATTCTTTGATAGAAACAGATTATCTCAAAAACAGAAGGCGAAGGCAGAAATATGAGAATACCTAAACAAAGATTAAAGCAGAATTAGTCAGATGAGTCACACCCACAGTAGCAGAAGGAGTAGAGATTTTGCAAGAGTTTGTACATAAGATAAATGACTTCACTGTAATTTGGCATTGACAACCAGAAAAGAAAACATAAAAACTGAATAACAATGTGATTTGCTCAAGGTACAAAGTATGAAGCTGATCATTCTTGTAGTAAGCAAATTGTTATGAAGTATAACAAACATCAAGATCTTTTGAACAAAATGAGCAGAAATATCTTCTCATCAAGTATTATAATACATAATAAAATGACGCAGGGATGGTAGGTAACAGGGATTGTAGGTAACAAATCTAGATGAACTAGAAGGGTAGAACTCAAAAGAGATAAATGAAGGTGTTCTCTCAGAGAAACCTCATATATTCAGATAACAAATACATCAAAAGCTGCTGACCTAAAACAAGACTCCAAAAAATATAATAAGATGGAACACAAGTGATGCCCTAAAAAGGACCCATGTGCTTCTCTCATGATTACTTAATAGACACTAACGGTAACTGCAACTAACAACAACATATCATAAAACAGACACAATGAACTAACAGACCCAAATGACACATAACAGAATTGAAATAACATTCTAAGACACATTAGGACATGCCCCTGCGTCATAAAACATGTAGTTCTTAGTCAAGAATGCATTAATATAAATCTAAACAGATAAAAAACAGGAACTATAAGAACAGAAATTGATAGCTATCAAGCACAAAGCATGGAAAATATTTTAACTTGAGAAAAGGAATTGAAGTGATCAGAATTATTAGAACAGTTCCTCTTGGATGAACTGAACTTTAGGTAGTTTCATGACATGTAAGTGCTATGCGAAGCATCTTGACTCTGGGAAGAATACTGTAAGCTTGTATTTATTTCTTCCTAGAATTATTAAATGAGTTGATTAGAGAAGAAGAGAACAGCCAAGATAGGATGCAATACTCCCGGTTCTCATTCATTTGGCAACTAACGGCTATACACAGAATAAATACATGAAAGCCCTAAAAGAAGAAAAGACT
>JASKGM010004370.1:0-12046 GCA_034509205.1 Ceratonia siliqua
CAAGAAAATAACTTCTGAACCAAACATGAAAATATCTATCATTCTCAGGAATCTACAAGACCAACCAAACACAATTTATACATTCCTGGGAATAAGGTTCTCAGGAACCATGACTCCCAGGAATTATGTTTCCTGGGAGAAAAAAATTTTTCCTGTATCAAACGCTCCCTTTCTGTATTATTGTCCTATGATAGAATAAGAGACAACTCGTGTGATGCCCACCACTTAAAATGTACCGGCTTGTATTGAGTAATGATATTTATTTATATATTATTTTTAAATATTAATATATTATAAAATAATAATAATAATAAATGATAATTAATATTATAATCATTTTAAAAATTTTATTTTATTTTAAATTATTTATTATTTTATATTAATAATAAAGTATTAATGATTACTTTTTTAACTTTTTATCTTGATTCTTTATTATTTTTAATATAATAACAAAAGTTTAAATTAGAATAATTTAATTTAATAGAATTATTTTTTACTATAATTAAAATTATTTAATAATTTCTTTAATTCTCATATTATTATCTTAAAAATTAAATATAAAAATAATATATATATATAAAATATAAAAATAACAAAAAATTAATATATGAATATTATTAGTCATTTTTCTCCCTACTCCTTGTGCATGGAGAAGGAGTTGGCGCGTGGGTTGAGCATGCAGCCAAGCACCACGCTAAGCTCGCGTTGCGCCCTTTTCTATTTTACTTTTTTATTTGCGCCGCCATGTTTACCACGATATACTCGTTGCAACTATATAATAATAGACCTCATTCCATTTTAGCCTTTAGGATCTATCAACATTCAACAATGATATTATTATAGGATCTATCAAATTTACTTTTTTTTTTATAAATAATTATTATTTTATTGTATTTATATTATTTAAATATAAAAAATAAAATAAATTATTTTTTTATGAATAGTTACCGACCATAATCTCAAAACCACCCTAATAATATCTTCAATTTTTTATTATATATATTTTATTATTAAAAAATAATAAAGAATTTATTTGACTTTTTATAGGATAGTTGTCTTTTAAGTTTTAACTAGTCAATGTTATTTTAAAATAAAAATTAAAAATTAAAAGAACATAATAATAATAATGACTAATTTAGTGTGATCTTACATTCTAAACACATATTTTAGTATAAATAAGAGTTTCAAATGAAATATGCTTAATTATATTTTTATCTTTTTAATTTGTCAAAATTATAATTATAATTTTTTAAATTTTATATTGAATAATATAGTCCTTCTAATTTAATCAAAGTTGTAGTTTTAATTTATCAAGATGAAGTTAAAGGACTAAAATTATAACTTTGTTATAACTTTGATGGAATTATAGATATTAAAATTATAATTTTAATAAATTAAATGGACCAAAAATATAATTAAGTCAATAAAATAAATAATACTATTATCTAAATAATACTTAATCATATATGTAAATTTTAAATAAAAAATTATTAATGTAGTATGAAATTAGATTAAATTTATTTTATTTTATATATAATTTATATTTAACAAATATTATATAAATAAGATGATATAATATATGAATAAAAAATTATGAATAGAGTGAATCTGAATCATTTTCAGCCAAATATTAATTTAATGGGGAGTACTCTCCGTACGGAACTTTTTCTTTAATTTTTTGACATTAATTAATGATTTGTTATGTTATATATATTTTTAAAAATTTTTTATTTTTTAAAAATTTTTTTAACTTATAAATAAATAGTATAAAGATTTTTTAAAAATTTTCAAAATCTTTAAAAAAAATATGATATAAAAAAATTAATTAATATTAAAAAATAAAAAAAATAAAAAAAAACAAAAAAAATATGATTATAATTTAACCACACCCTTAATTTACACACCATGCACCCTACTAATAATCTTAGATGAACAGAACAACACGAATCAGTAGATTTATGTGAAACAGTATAATGCGTACTACTTTTAGGCTAATCATTAATCATTAATTAATGATCATAAACCGTGAAACTATGCGTACAGAACTTTGAAACTAGTACGTCAATTCTTAATAAATTTTTAAAAGTAAAAAGAATAAAATGAAAAGAGGGATGATACAGGAGAAAAGATTAGAGGGATCCCTTTTATGTTCTCAAATAATGATATAAATTTATAGTGGGTCCACTTTTTTAGAGTGGGGCCGAATAACTTTATTTTTTCATCAAAAGTTATATTTAAAATATGATTTCGTTATATATTTTTTAAAATTATGAATTCAGCGCACCCTTTATTTTCACGCGGAGCAAGATTTATGTGAAAAAATAAAATTTTAAAATGCATATAAATAAATTTTTTTAAATTATAGTTATTTAAGGCTCACGATTTAACAAAATTTTGTATAATTATAAGGTAATTAAACAAAATTTGAATTAGGGAATTCAAATACTATGTAGGATTCAATTAGCATGTAACAGCACTTGGTCCTTGTACGTTGTAGGATCCGATTCCAAAAGAGTGAGAGATTATTTATTTATTTATGAAGATTTGCAAAAGTAATTTTCTAGTATATTATCCTTCATATTTTATTGTATTTAATTTTTAAATTTTGAAAAATAATTATTTATAATAGTGGTATAGTAATCATTTTTATTATTACATGAATGCTAGAAATATTTTCGTTTGTAAGATATTTATATATGAGAAAAGAGTAATTTAATTAATGTTTGGGTTCTTTAAAAATATTACTTTTTCTAAATTGATGCATCTAAAATTAATTTTATTTTAATTTTGTCCCGTTACTAACTTAAATAATTAATCAAGAATTTTCAAAACTGTATATATGTTAAAGAGATGTAATAAAAATTAGTGCACGAGATTTATATTATCTGTTAATATGTGTTACTAATTTTTTAATTTTTGTTTAATCAAATTAACAAAATGGGTAAAATTAGAGTGAAATAAAATTTCGAAAGATTAAAATAAAAGAATTTAAACTCAAGGAACTTAATTAAAAATAATAATCTATTTAAAAGATCAAAACTTTAATTTACTTATAAAAAAAGTTTATATGAAATTATGAAAATGAAAATAACTTTAATTTTATTAATAAGAGTAGTTGGCATGGCACTTTCTCATTTAATCTGTACACATCTCATCATAAATTAGTGTACGAGTGTCATTAGCATCTGATCATGACTATGCAAAGATTAAAAAAAAGAAAGAAATAATGTAAAGACAGAATGAATGCTACGTACACTAAAAACCAAACTTGAGGCACTAATTAAGTAGTATTAAATGTTATTAAATTTATTTCATTCAATTAAATTTTTTTTTTCAATATATCCTTCAACCTTGAAAATCCTGAATCATAAACTTTAATTTTTAAACTCAAAACCTTTATTAAAATATTATGTATTTAAAAAGGAAAAATTCATTAATACATTCTTAACTAATGTCCTAAAGACGCTAGTTAACAAAATCCATAAATTAAATGAACTTTATATATAACTTGAGAGTTTAGATTCTATAAGTGTGTGGTGTAGTTAACTTACCCCCCGAGTTTATCAACAGTAAGGCTAAACCAATTCATTTGTAAAAGTTGTTCAATTATTAAGCCGTTCAATCAAATCACGGGGCCCAGTAGAACCAGGATATGAATTTTAGTCATTTTTTTTAAGTCATACGTTAATTATGATAATTTATTTTTGAATGACCATAACTTATTTAATAAAATATTTATATTTTATTATTTTATTTATTATAAAATAAACAATAAATAATCAATAAAAAATAACTGAATTCAAATATTTAAACCAACTAATCTTATAACTATAATTGTTACTATTAGTTAATACAATTTTTTTTATGAAAACAAAATTCATTAATACATTTTTAACTAATATATACCTAAAGGCACTGAATAGAAAAATCCATAAATTAATTCAGCTTCATATATAACTTAAGAGTTGAGTTTAGGATCCACAAGTGTGTGGTGTTATAGTTATACACGCGCGTTGGTTTTGGCATCAAGTTGACAGTAATCTTATAGACAAAAGGTAGGCAGCAGTTGCCGTTGAAGAATATATATAAGTAGCTAGCTTTGGGGCCTGAAACATAAGCTATCTATAATCAACTGCCATTAATTGGAAATGTGGAGGCTGAAGATAGGAGAAGGTGGGAATGAGCCATATATTTTCAGCACTAATAACTTCGTGGGGAGGCAGACATGGGAGTTTCAGCCTGAGGCAGGCACCGCCGAAGAGCGAGCCCAAGTTGAAACTGCTCGCCAAAGTTTCTATAACAACCGCTTCCATCTCAAGCCCTGTGCCGATCTCCTTTGGCGATTTCAGGTCTTTCTCTCATTTTCTCTATAGTATATCAAGATCTATACTATCACAGTAGCATTGTACTTTAATTATTGAAATTATTTCACGTGATATTTTTATTAAAAAATTAAAAAAATATCACATTATGTGATCTCAAAGGCTGTGGTACCAGAGTTATTTCTATGTAGTATTACCTTTCTTCTTTAACACCCTTTCTCTTTGAGTTTCTTATACGCTAGCCATTTCAACCACCCTACCAACTCTTTTCTCCAATTTCGCAAGTTTTGCGTTTTTTTACTCTGATATTTCTATGCCCACATTAACCAATGTTGTCAAATCGAATTGGAATAATCGGTTTAATTGGTCAAGTGTGGCTATACTTCAAGACCTGTTGGGTCAAGTGTCTAATGGGTTGAATTGTTGACTAATGACTATTAAGTATTAACCCAACAACTTGCAGAACCACTTTTTTTTTTAAAGTAATTTTTTTTTAAATTGCTTTTGTGAAAATGTGACGTTTAATAACTGTTTTTTTTCTTAAAATATTTTTGAAGAAAAAATAAAAAACAGCTATTTTAAAAAATATTAAGTTTTTCTTACTTTTGATTAAAAGTCATTTCAAGTGAGAAGGAGAAATTTTTTTATGAATAACATTACCACTATACTATTAACATATTTTTATTCATATATATTAAATGTATAATTTTTTTTTATTTTTTTATAATTTTAATAAAATTATAATAAAAAATTTTATTTTCAAATTTATATTTATAAAAATAAAAAAAATTCTTAATAATATATTTTATAATTTTAAGTTTAATATTTTAAAAAACTAATTTTTAAAATTTGTAATAAAATATCTTTTTATTCAAACACAATATAAAAAATATTCTAATTTTACTTGCACAAAAGTGTTTTTATATTTTAACATTCAAATGCAACAAATAAGTTTTTTCAGTAAAATTTAGTTTACATAATTACATTCAAATACCAAATATTTATTTAAAAAAAAATTAATACTTCTATTTAAAATACCTATTAAAAAATATAAGCTCATCCAAATACTTTTTTATTTAGGTAACAATCATTTTAAAACACTATCCAAAACATTATATATATATATATATAAGTTTGAAATTTGAATGAAGTGAAGAGGAGTCACTTAAAATTTACTATGTTGTGGATGGTGATGTGGTAATATATAGTTAGGCTGTGGCTATCCTACAGCAACAGTAATTTTTTTTTATGTTTATGTTTATGTTTATTTTTATTTTTTAAAATTAATTGATTATTTTTTATCTTATATATATTTTTTAAAATATTTTTAAAATATTTTTATATTTCTTTTATTATTCATCTATAATTTTTTTATTATTCACTTATAACTTAAAAAATTCTAAAATAAAATAAAAAAATTTAAAAAAAATTCATGATATAAAAAATAATTAATTAATTTTAAAAAATAAAAAAAATTTAAAAAAATCAAAAAATAAAAAAAAATTTATAAAACTCCCCTACAGCCCCACTATTGGGGCGATAAGGGAGTGTTCCCCAGTTAGTTAATGATTTAGATGAATTTTAAATTAAATATACAATTTAGATCTTTATAACATGAGTTACATGATATGACTGGATCCAAATATTACAATGCATTAATATAATTTTATTTTATTTAAAATTTACATATAACTTGATTACACAAATGAATAATACAATATACGTGTATAAAAATTTATCTAAAACATCAAATATTAAACTTTATATTAATTGCACATTTGACCACTTACAAAATAAAGACAAATTTTATTTTATTTCTCCAATGACTAATTTTATATCATGTTCATCTTAATTTGAGAAATTAATTGACACATATTAATATTTGAGGAAATCAATTGATAAAAAAGGACCAATTGTTTTTAAAGAAATTAATTATTATTGAGCCTATAGTTAGAAGAGTAAAATAAATTTTGTCTAAAAAATGCTACTCTCCCATTTTTTTTTTCACAAACTTCTCAAAATAACTTATAAATAGATCATTCATTCACTTTTTCTTTTTTCCATCCCATCACTTTTTTGCTACTATTTTCTTTTACTTTTGACACTTTATGAGATCAGATGTTTGTACATAAAAGTAGGCTTATTCTATTATTGATCACTCCAATATATTTGTCTCATTACTTTGACTAAAAATTATATTTATATATTTTTTACAATCTTAAATTTTTATATCGCTAAATATCAATCTGACTTCACTGAAATTTTCTTAAGTGAGGTTAGCATGCAATTACATATTATATAAGAGAATAGTAAAAGTAATTATACAACAAATATGAATTACTCTTCATGTAGATTATAGTTTTTTTTTTAAATAAACAATTAGAGCCTATTTAGTTTTGTTTTTAATATTTTCATTTCATTGAAAATGAAATATATGAATAAAAATAAGTTTGGCTGGAGTTTAAGTTATTATTATTTTTTAGATGGGAGGTAATTTTGTAACTTCATTATATAGAGATGGAGGACTTATCTATTTGTATAATTAATGACTATTAAATAAAAAATAAATGTTTAAAATTAAAATATTATTAAAAATATATATGTCATTTGATATTTAATAAGCGTTTTAATCTATTTGTCTATTTTGATTTAATCTCGTAGGGATGACAAACTTCTCTACCTATATATGTGTAAACATGTAACTATATTAGAAGTGAAACCTATTTCTAACATTATATGTGTTTTTTTATAATTGACTACTTGATCTAGTATCTGTACATCTTTTATAAACTTGATTTACTTAAAAAATTTTAGAGTGCCTCTTTGGTGAACTTCTCTTACCCTCTTAATTTGTTGACAATAAAATTCTCATTTTTTCTATGACCATCTTTCAAACACTTTTCTCTCTAGAATGGAAGTTGAAAACAGAAATAAGAAAAACAAGTTTATTCACAAAGTACTTATATGTAAGTTTGGCAATTCTATTCAATGAACTAATCTTTTAATTAGTTAAATTTAATTTGGATCAATTGGTATTAGAGCTCGATTTACTTGACAAGATGGGTGCATGCGAGTTTAGTGTGAATTGAGCAACCTTATCAAACGAATTAATTTTTTAATTAGTTAATTCCAATTTGCATTAATGATCCTTTATCTAAATTCCCCCCCTCTCAACTACTTGACCTAACCTCAGGTAATAATACATTATAACTAGATGTTAATAAAAGTAATTGAAGTTAGTTGTTAGGTAAGACAATTAAGTGTTATGTTTTAAATGTGAAAAAAAAGTTTTAAATGTGGTGTGTTGATGGATGCAGTTCTTGAGAGAAAAGAATTTCAAACAAACAATAGCACGTGTAAAGATAGAGGAAGGGGAGGAAATCACGTACGAAAAAGCGACAAGTACAGTGAGAAGGGCAGCTCATTACCTATCAGCTTTGCAGTCTAACCATGGCCACTGGCCCGCTCAAATTGCTGGGCCCCTCTTTTTTCTTCCTCCATTGGTTAGTTTTGAAGGCTCTCATTATTTTACGAGTGAGTGAATTTTGGAAAAACATTTTTATATTTTTTATAATTTTAGAAAAAATTTAGTTAATGAAATTTTTATATAAACTTAACAAAAAGTAGTAATATTTAAAATAAAAACTATTTTCGTTTTTTAAAAGTATAAATTAATCTTAAATACATTTTTGATCCTTTTAATTTTTTAAAAAAATTTAATTTAATTTTTTTGTTTTTAATTTAAACAACCTAATTTTTTTATTTTTTAAAAAGTTTTAATTAAGTAACTTCATTATATTTTGTCCATTCACAAACAAAAATTTATGGCAATGTAATTCTTACTTTTTAGCATATATGAACTTGTTATTGTTTATGTAAAGATAAATTATCGAGTAATATTATACTAAAAAACAAGAAAAAATAAGAAAAAGAAAGTGAAATTGTGTATATCTAGTATAATTTTTTTTGATTATCTATAAAATAATCATTACTTCAAATAAATAACAATAAGACTGTATATGCTAATTAATTATAATATTATTATTTTATAATTTTCATTAATAAAATTATGATAGAGCAACTTAATTAAAATTTTTTGAAAAATAAAAGGATAACATTATTCAAATAAAAAACATGGAGACCAAATTGAAACTTTTACAATATTAAAGATACCAAAACTATATTTAAGTTAAAAATTGTTTATATTTTATTAGCTTTAAATCTGGACTCTAGCACTTTCCATTCTCACTTAAACTCGGCTTCCAGTCTCGAGGCAATCATAATTTTTAGTTTAAATAGAAAAAAAATGTTTTCTTATATAATCATCAATCAATAATATTTTTATTATATTATCCAAATAATTATTTTTTTAAAAAAATAAGCAAACTGAATTTTAGCGTGTATTAAACTATTAATATGAGTTGTTTGTTGAATTAGTAATGTATAATCATAAATTTGGATGTGTATTAAACTATTAATATGAGTTGTTTGTTGAATTAGTAATATATAATTATAAATTTGGATGTAGGTATTTTGTATGTACATTACAGGACATCTTAATACAGTATTTCCAGAGGAGTACAGAAAAGAGATCCTTAGATACATATATTATCACCAGGTACGTTGATACTCTATATATATACTAATAGTACATTATTAATTTATTAAAGATATGATGCAGAATTAATAATTAATTTTAATTAATTTTGTAAGAACGAGGATGGAGGGTGGGGACTACACATAGAGGGCCACAGCACCATGTTTTGCACTGCACTTAACTACATATGCTTGAGGATCCTTGGAGAAGGACCAGATGGAGGCCATGAAAATGCCTGTGCTAGAGCCAGAAACTGGATTCTTGATCATGGTGGTGTTACTTATATACCCTCTTGGGGAAAGACCTGGCTTTCTGTATGTCTCTTTATCACTTTCTTTTCTCACTTTTATTAATTATATTTTATCTAAGGATTGTTAACTCTCGGAAGTTAATAATTTTATTTTTTTATGAATAAAAAAATCACTTTCTTCTTTTAAAAAAATACATAATACGGGGGCATCTTAGTTTTTCATTTAAAAAACAATGAATTTGGGAGTATTTAAACCATTTACGTCCCTTTTTTATTCTATTTTGAGAAAATGATTTAAATATTTTTATTTATTATGTTCTTTTAAATAAAATAATTAAAAGGTTTATGCATTTATTGTATTTTTTAAAAGAGAGAGTGATAACTTTTTATCCATAAAAAAATATGAAATTTAATAACTTCCAAAATATTTGGAGGAGGTTAACAATTAGACTTGATCATGTATTAGATTGATTTAAATGAGTAATGTTATTTATATATTATTTTTTTAAAAAATTTAAAATTTAAAATTTTTAATTATTAATATATTATATTATTTATTATTTATTATCTATTATTATTTTATAAGATATTAATGATTAAAAAATAAATGTGTAAAAAAAAAGTACAAATAAGCCAAGATAAAAGTGAAAAAATTGTGGGCCTTAGCCTGCCCAAAACCAGCCGAATAGAATTATAGGAACTCGAGTTGGTCTCAAGCCCAGTAAAATATTAATATTAATTTTAAAAATTAAAAAAAAGAGAAGTTAAGATTCTTTTTCTTGAAAAAATAATACACAGTTTTCAACATTAAAATATTTTTAAAAATTGTGAAAATATAATTTTTTTTATATATAAAGTGAATTAAATTAATGTAAATATAAAAAATTTGGAAAAAATCATATTATTTTATCCTACATCTAAACCGATTTTACCACACAAAGGTTGGAACTCAACCCATTTTCAAAACAACTTATTATACTTGAATCCATATTCATATATTTTTGACTGGCCTATTTGGGCTGAAAAAGCTACCCGATATCATACATATTTATTTGGTATTATATCGTGCAGATTCTGGGTGTATTTGAATGGTCGGGAAGTAACCCAATGCCTCCTGAGTTTTGGATCCTTCCTTCATTTCTTCCAATGCATCCAGGTACGTAATTATTTATTTAATTAATATTTTGGTTCTGTTTATTTTAATTTGTGTATTATTGAAATTGAATACTCCTAATTATTCCACCCTAATGCAGCTAAAATGTGGTGTTATTGCCGATTAGTTTACATGCCAATGTCTTACTTGTATGGGAAAAGGTTTGTGGGTCCTATTACTCCACTCATTCTTCAGTTGAGACAAGAACTCTTTGTTCAATCCTATCATCAAATTAATTGGAAGAAATCTCGTCACCTCTGTGCCAAGGTAATTAATTAACATCTTATGTGTTAAAAGTTTCATATTGAAAGCGTAAGTTGGTTAAATGTTAGATATAAATGTGAGATATTCCTCACATTCGAAGTCAGTTTTTAAAGATGAGTTAGACCTACACACTTATACCACACTTTAACATGATAACAGAACTTAGGGCCTACACCAGTTTGTGGTGAATTAGGTTCACTCCTCCATTGTCAGGGAAGCGTAGGCTGGTTAAGTGTAAAATATAAGTATGAGGCAGTTCTTACCTTCTCGATTTTTAAGAATGAGTCAGGTCTAGACACTCACACTTTAATATTGTGATGTCTTAATGATAATTAATTAAGTTATCTATATATATATATATATATATATATATATATGACAGGAGGATCTTTACTATCCACATCCCTTAATACAAGATTTGATATGGGATACTCTGTACATATTAAGTGAGCCACTTCTTACGCGTTGGCCCTTCAACAAGTTGGTCAGACAGAGGGCACTGCAAGTAACAATGAACCATATTCATTATGAAGATGAGAATAGTCGCTACTTGACCATTGGTTGTGTGGAAAAGGTATCATATCTATGTTCAATTTGGGCTTAAATTGTATATTTAAGTTTAAGGGTTGGACTTGGACAAAAAATTAAGCTCTGTTTTAAATAGTGACAAGCCTATATATGTTTTATATTTATAACCAGAGCCGACTATATATAATACTAGTGTCTTCACATGCACAATTCATTTTTTTTTCAAGTTTTAATTCACTTTTAAATAATAAAATAATAATTCTAAAATTTTAAAATTTTAACTATTCATTATCCCACTGTCCCTTAAAAAAGGAGGAAAAAGAAAGAAATTAGAGAGACAATATAGGAATAATAATGGCTAACTTAATATTGATGGTAAAGCCCTAACAATCATATATAATAATATAGATCATTTATTTAACTTTTATTGTATTGGTATTTTTTTATAGTTGCATTTTGCATTTTAGATGTTGGTTATTTTATTATTAATTTCAAGTTATTTATTCAGTTGTTGAATGTTTTGATTGAATTTAACATTGTTATTTAAATTTTAAGTTGTTTCAAAATTAAATTTTTTTATTGTATTAAATAGTATCGTGTTGAATTGAATCCAAATTTTAAAATTAAAAACAAAGCTGAACTTGAACCCAGACTTAAAATACCAATTTCAGGCCTCCATGATAGATGTTTTTTTTAAGACTAAGCTCGACGTGACCTGATCCAAAACATGCATTAACATCCATAAGATATATATTGAAGTGAGTGGAGAGAGGAGATTAATTAGTTGTAATATTATATATTTGGCAGGTTTTATGCATGCTTGCATGTTGGGCTGAAGATCCTAATGGAGATGCATTCAAGAAGCATCTTGCAAGGGTTCCAGATTACTTATGGGTTTCAGAAGATGGAATGACCATGCAGAGCTTCGGTAG